>MJUU01047885.1:96730-121065 GCA_002080025.1 Modiolus philippinarum | reverse complement strand
TCTTAAACTTCTGGTTGTAAAACTCTGATCCCTGATCGACCCATAGTAATTCTGGAATTCTTCCCTCTTTAAGTATGCTCTCGAATCCAACAGTCACTTCTTGTCCTGTCTTTGATTTTAATGGAACGTTCCAAGCGTATTTGCTGAATACGTCAATCACATTTAGTAAGTATTTGTACCCCTTGTTATCTCTGGAATAAGCTTGCATGTCTACGAGATCTGCACGCCATGTGTCATCGACATGTGATACTCTTACTTGTCTGAGAGGGAACTTTCTTCTTGCTTGCTTATGTAGTTCTTCTGCTAGTTTGTCTGTCCACTTTATTTTCTCCTTTTTTTAACACCGAGTCCAAGTTTGCTTTTTTCTCCTATTACACCCTGAACTATCTTTTTGTTTACAGCTTCATCGACTGATGATGGTTTTACTTGTTTTAGGTCAGACATCATCTTCTCGTCACATTTTTGTTTGTCGATCTGCGCATCATAACAAAGATCCTGACTCCTACAAACCCTATCTAATTTATTCTTGGTGGGTAAGTCTAGTGAATTATAAGGCCCACAGTAATTCGTTCCTGGGAGAGTAATTCCGCCCTTCGGCACTANGACACACTGTGTACAAAAGGACGCAAAATACAATATATACATACAAAGGGTTCACATACAGTCATCAACAAACACACAAAAACATCACATACAAGTAATAACGGTTAGATAAAAAAAATAATTGTAAATAAACAAATATAAATCACAACATGATTTGGAAATAAATAATCACTACATGTATGTAAAGCAGTTATTTCAGGATTCGTCTTTAAGAACCCCAGGGCGTATTGCTGCGTTTTGTCTGGATTGATATTCTTGCAGAGCTACAGACAGAAGCTAAAAGCATGTTTTGCAGCTCTACAAGCATAGCAGCAATCCAGATTAAATCAATATGGACATTGGCGGCTCTGCAACTATTTTGAACAATGCTATATTTGGTGATCAGTAAAGCATGAAGTTGGTTGTATGGATATATTTTTATTACTATTTTCGTTTCATTATACCCTGATGTGTATTTATATAAAGTCTATTTATAATAGCATACATCCTTCACAACTAGAAAAGCCACTTAAACATGTAAATAAACCTTACATCGGCCCCTTTTTCCGTGTATAACTAAATTATATTTGGTAGCATGGATATTTTTTTATTATAATTTTTGTTTAATTATACCCTAATGTGTGTATTTACATAAAGTTCCATGACAATAGTATTCATCCTTAAAACCTGAGGGTTAACCTCATGAATATCCCTTTTTCTATGATCGGTGAAGCATGAAGTTGGTAGCATGGATTAAATATTAATTATGATTTTTGTTTTTATCATACCCTTATGCGTATTTATATAAAGATTTATGATAATAGCATACCATGTTCAAGAATGAGCGACAAATCCAGGCGCGATAACCCTTACACACATTTTAGTACTGTTCCCCGATAATTGAATGTTATCATTAACCAGACGAAAAGAAAAGATACCTCGTGTAAATTCTTGCCATAAAGATGTCGTGCTGATAAGTAGGCGTTTTAATTAATGCTAATTAATTGACCCTGCGGGAATCAAGTACTCCCGGCCCGTCAGTTTTTTTTCTCTTATCATTGTCATACTATACCAAGAAGCTAGGATATTCAGAGTCCAACCAGCTATGTAGAAAATGTTGAATTATCCGGTGTCTTCATCGTATTTTGGTTTTGAAGTCGACATAGAAAATATTTTTTATGCAAAAAAAAAATTGTAATAAATATTCAACACGTTCAGCATTATATTCTTTATACATCTTTCCCGGACTTTTTCACATATAGTTTATTATCCTGGTATTGATCAATGTATTATCTGTATACAGATGCATTTGAATACTGAATGATAATGTTTGCTGATTTGTCTTATATATTTACTATGAAGGTGAAATAATAAATGTAAATCTCACGAATTCGTAATTATTTATGTGTAAATAACAAAAAACCGAAGTTGATGTTAATGATTTATTTTCTGCATATGCGCATAAACGATGACCGGATAAAATGTAGAAGAAACCGGTTTGTCACTACACATTTTCAAAGTCAAGCCATGTTTTGATACTTAACACTGAGGGATTTCTGTCAGAATGGTGGTCATTTAGTTTGTGTGTTTTTTTCTTTTTTTTTGTTTGTTTGTTTTGCTTTTGTTTTGTTTTTTTTGGGGGGTGGGGTTTGCTTTTGTTTTTGTTCAATGTTTAAAAGGGTTACAAAAAGTGAGAGACTTAAACCGACTAAGGCAAAATAAAAGGAAAGAGCAAATGAGTATAGGACGAAATTCAAATGCTTGACAACAACCACAACTGTAATAATATTAAGATGCTTTTATATATTGTCGTTCAACATCTTGAAGTCAAACAATTAATTGACTTTTTAGACGCTATAATTGGTTCTCGTCTAAGTTTATCACTGATGATTTATTCGAGTTTCAAGCCAAAGACCTGTACTCATGACATAAGAGTCACAAGTATACTTTGTTACAATCACGATATGAAGCGTGGTACTCTGGACGGGGAAAAATAGTTTAGTAAACTTAAGGCGGGTATGAACCCAAATTTGTCAAAAGAAGAACGGAAAACGCGTACCAAACAAACAAGGGTCGACTCCATCAACTTACTTGGTTTGGTAACCAGAAAAAAACATTCTAAAGGTAGATTGTGAAACTCTCTGGTGCCAAAACTATAAAGTTAAATGAAAAATAATGGAAAATGGAGTAAATGTACCCATTTTATACTAGACAAAAACCCCCAATGAATAAATGGATTACATCCGCAGCGGAACAACACTTTTATTGGCCTTCACTGATGAGCAATAAACCTTACAATAAGTTTATAATTCGTACTAAGGAATGAAGCCAATTACAAAAATGCATCCCCCCTTTTTTACCCATTTTACATCCAAGACCGATTAAAAGTAAAACTTTAATATCATATTTTGTTAAATCCTTTATTAAACACACGGATAAGAAAGATAACACGACATCACAGCACGAGTTTTGGCCAGAGTAAATATTCGAACTCCAGTGTGAAAAAAATTAGCTGTTATCTATCCCGTTGTAATTTAGAAAAATGACATAATAAAAATGAATATTTATAAAAACAAAAGTTACATTTAACCATTTTCATTTTATTTTCAAATTGATAAAACAACACAACAAACTGTTTTATGCATTCGGTAAAATGGTGTGTATTGCTCCATTGAAGAAAATTTGTAAACGTTTTGTGTATTCGAAAAGGGGACATCGAATAACATTTGTAAAATTATTTTCTTTTTAATGGAAACGATATAAAGCATATTTACAAATATTGTGACCTCTAAAATCATCATAATTGATTTCACTCTCATAAACCCTTTTTTCCGATTTTTAAACAATAAAAACAATAAACAATAAGATAAAAAAATCCTGTATTTACCTTTTTTATTTATTGAAATAAAAAATAAATATATAAATATAATACCATCCCTTATACATAAATCGAAATAGCCACCCAATTTCAATTATAAATAAACTACTAGTAAGTTTATAAAGTCTATGACAGGGCTGTTACTTACTTGCCAGTATTAGAAGACTGATCCATTTTCAAACTGCCGGAGACACCAGAAATCCTCGATTCAAAAAATATTTTCTTATATCAAAATACGCGTAATTTAAAGACAAATTTCATGGTATCACTTAATAGTATTTCATATGTATATTTAATTTGCTACGATTTTTCAACGAACACCACCCTTTCTTTTTTTGCTATATATTTTAGTTGGCTATTACTGTAAAATAGGCCGATTTTAGAACACGATTTTCAAAACATCGGAGACACCAGAAGGAAAAACTTGAAATTAATTATTATTATATCACCAGAAAGATAAATCTATGCAGCAAATGAAAGTATCACTTAATAAGATTTTAGATTTATAATAAAATGAAAAATACAGAATAATCGAGGACACCCATAAAATTCCCGTTATTTCCTTTGTCAATCAGATGATCATTACAGTTGTGACACCCCGGGTGAGAAGACACAGGTGTTCTGTTATCAGTGTCGCTAATTCTTCAGTATGTATATAGCTTATTAGCAAATCAAATTAATAAATGAGCCATTTATTCTTAATGAGGGCTAAAATCTGTAAAAATCAAAATTGAAGTATCAGGTACCCAACAAGCTTGAGTGGACAACATATCTTTCCATGTCGGATTAGAATGTAATCTAAGTTAGGGAACCAAAAGAATAGACTAGCTATTTTGGCTCAGTAAACCTCTTAAATATGTAAAAATCAAAATTTCTAATACAATGTATTAGCTGGAACACATCTAAATATCATGTTGATTTGGTTAAAATATGACTTACAATCTTAATATTTACAAACCAAAATAGTATGAGCCATTTGGCCAAATAAGCCTCTTAAAATCTATAAATCAAGAATTGAAATAATAGTTCCACAGCAAGACCGAGCAATCAACGTATCATGCCGTTCTGGTTGAATAATATCTTTCAGTTTTGAAGAATTTGTTGATTAATAAACTAAATTAGCGTTGAGTTTTCATAGCTCGGTGAACCTCTAAAATATTTGAAGTACAAATTTTAAGTCCTAAGTGCAAGTTGCTAAGTGCTCAACTAGACCTGGTACACTAAGAATATCTAAAATATAATAAAATAAAGGTATAGTTTTAAAAGAATTGTAGATTTACCAACAAAATTGATATATAAACTATTATAATTTTAGCCTCAGTTTACCACCAATCTATAGGATCCAAATTATAAGTATCAGGTGTACATCTAAGCCTGTTGGACACATTATCCTGAAAAATTGGTTGGGATTCAACTTAATATCCTGATGACACAAGACAATGAGTAATAATCTGTTATCCACAGGCTACACAATAGACTAGGATAAGGGTATATACTTGCATCAGTCTCAATACACATTTACCCAAGTTTCGTGCTGTAGAATATATTAGTCAGGAATTTTCTATAAACATTAAAATTACATAATATTTCACATTAGCCACAAAATACTGGAAATTTTCATGTACACTTACTGTTGTATATAATCTAGGTGACTTTCACACTGATGAAGCGCTATATATATTTCCCTTAACATAAAGGTGTACATTGTATTGGAGCAGAATAGCTGTACATGTATATATAAGTATTTTCCCTCACAGCTATACCCATTACTGAAAAATATGATGTCACATTTAGTGAGTAATATTGCTATAATCTCGGGAAAAGAAAGATAACATCATCTCATCGTTTTGGGAAAAGAAAGATAACTCTTGCATATTTTTCTAACATCATAACAGTTTATAAAGTGTGTCATTTTACTCCACTTCTGTCACTATATTCTTGATTCATATAAACTATGAGCCTTAGATTTGTAAATGTCATCAGGTACAATTCAATATGGTTACTACTGTATTTAAGCAGGATTTGTTTGGGGGGGGTATAATTTAGAAAAAATGAATAAAAAAATTTTTAAAATGTTAAATGAAATATTTATAACAAATACTAGTACCTTAATGAATTTTATTCTTGTTCATAAAAATATTAATACAAAGCAAATGCATTTCAAGGTATTACAATGATTACCATTGAATGGAGGTGATGTTTAATACTGAAAATCGGAAGACTTTTTTTGTTGCTTTATTATTTGGAATAGTCATATGGTAGTGGGAGAAAATGAAATTCCCTATGCATATATCCATTCAGATCTATTTGGTGCACTTTTATTTACAATGTTTTGAAGTTATATTATTTTGACAGTATATTTCCCAGTATTGCCCGGGAATTAGTAGTATTTCCCGGGAATTCCCAGTATAACCACAGTCCTGGGAAATATGAGTATTTCCTGCTTTTTTGCCAACCCTGATTTTTTATTCATCTAAGATGGACATTGCAAAAGACTTTCAGTAATATTGATTAAATTAATTACCTCCCTTTTTAATTTTGACTTTTCGTTATATCTTATTTTTAGGGTAATGACACCCCAAAAGTGTGTTGTTGTACATAATTAGAACTATAAAATGAATTAACATGTTCTAGCAATATAAAAACTACTTTTTTATGAACAATTAAACTTTTTTAGCTATTTTTGTTATCAAATAATACCAAACATGTGATTCCAGGAATTATTGAAATGTTTAATTTTTGTTCTATTTTTAGCAGTTGTGACCTTGACCTTTGTTGCACAAACCTCAAATCAATAGGGTTCCACCTCTAATGTCTCATGTCTGTGCAATATTTCATTTAGATATGACATGTGGTTCTCAAGATATCATGCGGAAAGCAAAAGTTGACGCCCAGACACCATTCATCAAATTATAAGCCGAGTTCGACATCGTCGTAACTCGGCTAAAAAGTTGTTTGAAGCCCTGTTTGTCAATTGTCAGTAGTATATGGAGACCCTCCAATTAGTGATTTGTCGAGTACCAAGAGGACCAGACGAAAGTGACGTCACCGGAAGCCACATGACCGGAAATGACACAAACCGGAAGAATGACATAATTGGAAGTGAGTATAACTTTTGGTTTTTTACTGCGTAAAAAGGTTCAGTGAAATGTCCCATACTATACTCTAGTTTTTCTCAAATTACAGAGTTACTGTTCGTTTCCCATACAATGTATATATTAATCCATGCTTATTAATCCTACAACGATGGGTGAAAGTTTAAACGTTCTATCTCTTACCGTTTTGGAGATAGAAAATTTGGGGATAAAATACTTTTTTCCTTAGTTTAGTCATATACAGGGTCCTATGACTTTATAAATGTCACCGTTTGCTTTAGAAGCATAAAGTTACCCCGAAATCATATATTACATCCTATATTACTTAACTAAGAAAAAAAATATTTTGGACCATTTTTCGGGTACCCCTATTTTCAAAACGGTAAGAGATAAAATGTTGAAACTTTCATCCATTGCTAAAAGAGCTCGACTTTTCCTTAGGATTGATATAAACTAACGGTAATTCTGTAAATCGATAAAAACTAGAGTAGAATTAATACTCCCGGTCGTCGTCACTTCTGGAGGACGTCATTTCCGGTGATTTCCCTTCCGTTCACATATTCCGTCATGTGGCCTCCGGTGACGTCACTTCCGCCTTGTCCTTTTGATTCTCGTCAAATACTAATTGAACGGTCCCCATATACTATCATTGTCATTTTACAACATTATATATTGGACCTTGACCATTTATTTAGTTACCTCTGTGCCAATAAAGAACTAGAGAACTAGAGTAGCCAAAACGACTGATTTGCCGCGACTTTTCTCCAATTTCCTTTATAGTAAATGCAAGGACAAATCCTTGGTCAATATTAAAGGATGGAATGGTATTTACAAAAATAAAAATTCTATTTGAATCAATTCCAGGAAAGAAGATTAAAGAATACCCGAATCTATACCAAAGCATAGACATAAACCCAAACAAATACCGGCTCACAAAAATATATCGTATAACATTTGTGCAACTGCAAAAGGTAAATGTGCGATTTTTATATTCACAAGTCAAGTAAGGTATGTGAAAATATAACATATAAGGATGATTCTCTGACAACTTTAATATTTGGAATGAAAACCCGTCCAGAGAACCCATTTATTCGAATTTCTGACTTTTTAAACGATCAATCAACTAGTTCACACAATGAGCTATTCAGAAAATATGTAAAAAAAAAAAAATCTATATTGCTTTTAGTGGAGATATAATGATTCCAAAAAATTATAAATTACTGTCACATATATGATACAGAATTCTTCACTTGACGGTAATGCCCCAATCTATACCGACGACAAAAAATTTGTATTTTTTACACCTGGATATTTGTTTATGTTAACTACAGTGATTTATATAAGTAGTGCATGTTCAAAGCAGACCTGCACAAAAATTGTTTTCCTGTCTTTTGTCTTAGTTTGTTTTATATCTCATTTCAACATCTGTCCCACACAATTTTTTTGTCATTACCGTCCTGTTTCCATGGAGATGTTGAAAATGGTTGTGAGTATTGGTGCGATTACGCTGCCATTAGTTCATATAGTACAATTGGTTCTATGTTGTCTTGCTCAGCTGCATTAGTTTCTTGGGTTGTTTTTCTACACCTGGTCCACGGGGTGATAATTGTGTGGCTTTTCTATTATCCAGATATCTTTCTGATTGGTCTGTCATTGTCCTTTTGGATAGTCTCTATGGCTGATTGGTTCGGGTGTTGAATCGAGGTTCTGTTGTTCCTATTATTAATTTATAGATATTTTCCTGCTTTAGAAGACAGTTTATCAAACTTTAAATATAAACTTTCTGACATTAATTATGCCAAAATATATTAGATACGATAACGTAAGTAACCCTCAGTCCACTACGTTCTCACGTTTCCCCATACCGTCAATGAAAATCAAAAAGACAAATTCGAAAATGTTCAGAGGAGAGATGCTAGATATGCTGCCAATAGATATCATAACACCAGCAGTGTTTCCTCCGTGTTAGAACACCTTAACTGGCAAACACTAGAACAACGAAGAGAGCCATCATGTTATACAAAACCACAAACAACATTGTAGCTATTGACCCAAATAACTACCTCATTCCACAAACCAACCCCAATACTAGATTCATTAATCATGCACTATGTCAGACTATCAGTATACGAACAGATTACAAATACAGCTTTTTTCCACACTCTATTGTAACACACTCCCGAAAACAGTAGTTCTGGTGCACACTTTGGATCAGTTTAAGAGTAATTTCTAACTGAATTCATACCTAGTAGTTTGTAAATACTGTATATATGTTTATGACAGTGTTTTTCTTTATTCTCTTAAGTTTGAACTGATTTTTTAAATTATTATTACTGTCTGTTTGCGCCTCTGTGCCGATGTGTAATCAGTCATTAGGAATTGCCAACCCCAACTAACCAAAATCCGAAAGCATTCCATTGAAAATGCGGAAATAACCTTTGTTTTGCGGAATCCACGAAAATCTTCTGAAAGGTACTAAGAAAGAATACATGTATCAGTTTGACTTATTCAGACAAGTACAATTTGCTCTGAAAAACGTTTTATATAAGATGAACCCGCCGATTTGGTTGATTACACATGTCGTTGAATGTTGTTTAAATCACCATGTCCAATACCGATATCAAAAAAGCAAATATATTGCGTTGAGCAAAATACAGACCTGTTTACCCATTTTAGCACGGGAGTAGTCTCAGGCGAATAAAAGCATAGTATCTACCTTGAAAGACCTGGCACCGGCTACAGGGCTGCCGGGCGAATTGGTGAATAGGGCAATGCCCTGTCTATGCGGGGTAGTCAGGTCAAAATATTTAAAGCCTGACCGGTAACCATTGTAGTCAAACTGTGTGGAGAAACGCTCCATGCAGTATTAAGACCCCTTCTATACTGTCTAAAAAGAGCAGAGTCACTGGGACTTGTAAAGAAGGCTAAATTTCCTGCCCCTACCCATTTCTCCGATTTTGCAGTGACAATCAAAATTTGTCCGAGTTATCCACCCACCTATACGACACACTAAGTCTGTCCTTGAGCGAGAAATGTATACTGTATATAATAAAGGCACCCAACCGCCATGTTTATGCGTCTAACTCTTGGGATCAACTTGAAACCTCTGACAAGGGCATCGGTACCTGAATCGTTTCAGGGTCCCCCTCTTCAGATCTGTCGGGTGCTACTGGGTGTTGAATAGGGGAATGCCCCGTCTATGCGGGGTAGTAAGGTCATAATACGGAAAGTCTGACCGCTACCCATTGTAGAGAAACTGTGAAGAGAAAAAAAAATGTCTCATTCAGTCTAATACTACTGTTATATTTACCCTACAAGAGCTGACTCAATTGGGTCGTACAAAAAGGCTAAGTTTCCCGCTCCTACCCATCCCCCCCCCCTTTTTCAGTCGCAATCAAAACTGGTTTGTCCCTTCCACCTATGTATCTTTTACTTATATATTTTTTAATTGATTGACTTGGTCTTCACTGGAAGTAAAACTCTAACTTATCTATGTTATAAGGGCACTAGCCTGTGTACAGCGCTAGCAAGACCCATACAGTTGTATACAGGTTCTCAAGGATATTTATACTTCATACCTATGATACAGGACATACATAAAGCTTAATTACTTTCAGTAAATAGAAACTCACTTCCAAAGTGTGCCTCCAATTTATTCAACACTAATTTCAACATTTTCTTATAGGTAGTCACTTAATTATGTTTAAAATGAAGAGTAAATCCGGAATGGACAGGCTGAAATGCGGAATTCGGAAATGGCCTCTTTTTTTCGGAAACATTCCGGGCAATCCGGAATGGTTGGCAACTTTGTGAATTCCAAAAAGGACAATGACAGACCAATCGGAAAGATATCTGGATAATAGACCATATCCGAGCTTCAGAATTTACCAGACCAATTTTCAACACGTCACAGTATAGAAAACGTCACGCCATAAGGCCTACAACGTCATGATGTGTTTGAAGTACACTCGTGTTCACATGGGGCTGACATGTTTGTGACGTAGGGCGGACAAACAACAAGCGGTGAATCTAAATACCAGAACTTGGATATGGTCTATTGAAAAGCCGTACAATTCGCCGTTCCAGAAACTAAGGAATTCCGGGTACTGTGATTGTATTTGAAATTTTGGTGTACGAACAATCAATTTTCGACCAATGAAGTTATGTTATTTACGTTCTTGACCAATCAACGTATTTTGGTGTACGCTCTGCCCGCAATGCTTTAGTTTCTGAAACGGCGAAATTCACCCCTGTCCAGGTGTAGAAAAACAACCCAAGTAACTAATGCAGCCGAGCAAGACAATATAAAATCAATTGTACTATATGGTGAATGAAAGGATATGGAATAAATGTACATGAGACAAAGTCTCTACAAATACATGGTAAAAACAAGCAAAGGAACAACGCTTTTATTGTTGTTCTTCATCTTGAAGTCACCATGAGGCCTTCAACAATGAGTTTTGCTCATACCTCATAGTAAGTTCAAGACTTCCCCTAGCACCAGTTTGAGCGGAATTCTTTGCTAATTGTCGAACAACGCTACATCCATGTCTTTCCTGGTCATGGAATCGGGGTTGTCAACAAACATTAATTAAACTAGCAAAGTGCTCTTACAATCACTGTCATCCATTTCCCGACAAAAGCACTAGTCAGTGATTCTCAAAATTGTGACCCACATCGTAATATGACTGTCCTTGGTTAAAAAAATTGTAAAAAATACTTTTCTTTTATAAACAAAACGTTATTTTGTTTTGTCACACATCTCAAGAAAACAAATTAACCAACAGTAGCATGACACTATCAACAATTTTGGCACAAGCTGGATTCAAACAACCAAATTTTAACTACAATTCCATGTCGCTAGCAGAATTTAATTTTTGAGGTTGACGTCGTTATTATTGAAACCGGGTTTTTGATATTTAACAACTAACTTTTAAGACGGAAGCCACTTTGTTTTGTGGTGTATGCAACTAGAAACAGACACCTTAAAGTATAAAACTTTGAAAATTTACTATTCAAGCTGTCGCTAATTTTGTATTAACAAGCGTTACCGAGAAAGCAATGCGCACAAACAAGTTATAACTTGGTGATAATTCAGGAAAAATGGAGAAAAATGTATGTTGAGGACATCTTATGTTCAACTGGAATAGAAATGCTTGCATCGATACTTGACTTTTTTTCCATATGAACTTTCATTTGTCATTTTGAAACTTGTCGCCAATAAGAAATTAACATCCGTGACCAAGGTTTGTAAGTCATGTAACATGTTTAGGGAGTTTGTTAGCAGTATATCTTGAGGGAACATACAGATTTATTAGACAAATGCAAGAATCAGTTACATGTCAGAGTTTCTGTCCAGTCAGCAGTCAAAATATTGGGAGGGTCATTAACTTCCGTTACCATTAACAAGCGTGACCAAATTACTGGACACAAAATAAAAAACCCTGCTTTTCACGAATCTCAATTTAGGCATTTGTTATAATAATATTAACTCCAAAAATGTAGAAAGCTAACATTTGAAAGCAGTGACGAATCGAAATTATACCCAAATTAAGGAATCTTTATGAAATTAATTGATAAGGTTGTAATATTTCCAGACCAGTCCGATTGGGAAGGAATTTGGTCAACTGGTTAACCTACTGTAGATAATCAACGACTATGTTCACATATTTCCATCACTAGTTGAAAAGAGCACGTTTATTGGACAGAAAACGAACGAAACACAAACTATTAATTATGGCCAAAAAGTAACGGATGTTAAAACTGTAACGAAAAATTATTTCGTAAGAAAATTCTTCATAGTTTCGTGAATTTTTATGAATTCTAACATTGATCATGATTTGTATCAAAAGTATACAATTGTTAAATTATACGATATTCATTTGAACGTCATTTGATGCAATATCTAACGAATAGATGTTCAAAGGGGGGACATTTTAAGCCTTCTTTTAAAAGGAGGAGACATGTTAAAGTATTTTCTATTTAACAGTTAGGCACGGTGAACAATATACATGAACAATCGCAAAAATATAAAGGAATAATTAAAAGAATCTCTAAAATGGCAGAGGTCTACTATGATAGAATTGAAACTCGAATACAGAAGATGATCCACGTTTGTAGAAATTAACATCCGTTACCAACATTTCAGGAGCACTGGTGACTTTGAATTATTCATGTTTTTACGTTCCGTCGTAAAAGTAAAAACAGAAAAACAATCATTGAATTGATACTCATTTTTGGTCTCCTTTATCTTCAGTGCTCGATTTAGCCAGAGACACATGTTCACACAAAATGTATATGATGAATTTGATCATGTAGTAATATCTTTAGTGAAAGGGGAATCGTTCACAGAAGCAGGATTGCCAAACAGTAAATGATGAAACTTTTCCCCAAACCATGTGATCGTAATCCGAGAGACGGTCTTCCATTAAGAAATGGTCACTTAAAGAAATTTGATTCATTTAAGAGGCTTTTCCAATTGCAATGATTAACATCCGTTACAATGAGATTTCGCTCTATTTCAAATTGCCATTATTATACAAACATGCTGAGGTTTAAAGTTTACAAGATTTTCGAGAACTTAAGTCATTTAAAGCTTAAAACAACCAAGGAACAGAGCGACAGCGTCGATTTATTGTAAAAATAAATAAATTAAAGATCATAAAATATTGATGTATTTTTGAACATTTTTTATTATGATTTTGTACAGCGATTTTGCACAGAAAAAATTGTCCGACAATGTAAACAAATTTTTTGTTTGCTATATATGCTTGTATTAAAAAATATCATTACATTTTCTAATGATATTACAGGGTATGGATGTTCAAAATGACGTAATTGTATTACTGGTAGTCTGTTTAACATCCGTTACCAAGGATTTAAGGGGTTCTTCTTAAATTGCTGTAAAAAAATTATTCAAAGAGATATGTGGAGGCAATTTTATAGATAGACTCAAAAATGCCAATACTTCCCGAAAAAATCTTCATTTTATGTTTCTTTAAAATAATATTTTTTCACATTTCTGCTGTGGAAGTGGGACATAATTTTGAGAATGACTGTAGTGTCTTAAGCTAGTGGACGATTACAACATAAAGACAAACACAGGGCACTCATCAAGTCGATTGCAAGAAAACTTGGCATTATAAAACAGCGAGATGTGGGCATTTTAAACAGGTGGTCAGAATTTCATTCCGAAACTACAGAAATAAATGCCAAAATTTGAAAGTATGATAGTTATATCCATATGAGAAATTCTCTCACCAACAAGTACACCATAACTGAAATATACAGAGAACTTATCAGCGTAATCGCACCAATACTCACGACTATTTTCAACATCTCCATGGAAACAGGACAAATATCACAACACCTTACAGGAAGATCTAAATAAATTTGCTACGTTGGAAAAAACACGGGGCACGCAGTTTCATCCAGAAAAATGTACATCACTGAGTGTAACAAGATCTCACTCAACATTTAAACATCAGTACATTAGTCAGTGGGCTGGAATAACTCCCGTGCACCCCCCCCTTCCCACTTCCGAACCCCACCCATTTTTTTTTTTAAGTTTGCATACATCCCATCTTCAAAATGAAACATGTTAACACGAGCATGACCAGCACGCAATAGTGGAATTGGACCCATTTTTAGACCCACATACCGAAATTTTGGAAAATTTCGTTTTTCGTTCAAGTTTTTCTTTCAGTTGTTTCAAAATGTCGACAATATGCTTCCCAGTTATAAAAACGAGGTATCAAATAATAGCTTATTGTATTCGCTTTACAAAGAACTCAAGTTTTTATCATTTCTATGCCCAATACGTTCCATAACGCAATTTAACGTACCCTACCCCAACGATATTGACGAAAAATATGTTATTTTCACTGAAATTGTGCAAGTTTGATGGTCTAGAGAACCCGAAAGGCATCTCAATTCCCGATTATGAATATTGTTTTTAGTTTTTCAATCTATTTTCTTCAATATAAAACATGTTAAGACAATTTTTAAATATTCTAAATGACCAAAATTTTATTTTCAAAAAGGCCAAATATATGGACCTTTGAATATTTTCGTTTTTGAATAAGTCTTGTCTTTCTTTTGCCACATATTATTTTTCAGTAATAAATAGGTATCAAATGAAAGCTTATTATATTAGCTTTACAACCCTAACAAATAATGGCCGTTTTAGGTAATATATACATCATATATCAATAAAACTTACCCCTACCCCAACAAATTTACTCTAAATTGTCAATTTTTTGTCAATTTTCGCATAAAAATAACCAGAAGACACAAAATGTGTGTTGTATAGGACAATGTTGCATAAATCATATTATGATTTTATATTTTAACAGCCATTTGTTGACTTAAACTCAATATTTTGCCCGAAATTGGTGAAAAATGGGAATTTTCAACATTTCAGAATTGTCAAAAGTCCACTGCTGTGTCGTTATATATGCCAAATCTGGGGGATATATCTGAAACTTTACCAATTAATTGTACCAAGCGACACATTTGGTGTCTTAAAACATTGCTAAGAAAAACAAAGAGTGTAAAATGTGACTCTGATTACGGAAAATCTTACCCCTACCCTAACAAATTTTCCTTGAAATTGTCAGTTTTTTGTCTATGTTCACATAAAAATAACCAGAACACGCAAAACATGTGTTGTATATAGGGAATAATACATGGCAAAATCCGTATCACATGCCGTATCATCCCTCGACCAATATCAGCCCTCGGGCCAGAGGCCCTCGCGCTGATATTGGTAACTCGGGATGATACGACATGTGATACGGATTTTGTCATGTTTTATACAGTTTATCATATGTTTAAACAGGGGACTACAAATCCAAAACTTCTGTCGAAAATTGAAATCGGTAAGAGAAAATACATGTATTTTTTGAAGAGGAAAATTTCAAAATGGTCGGAAAGGACTGGAGGTTTTGGAAAAAAATCTTACATATAAAGGAAAAAAGTTTTTATAGATTTTTTAACTGACCCTCACAAAACAATTTCAACCAAACAAATCTTTGTTATCCCCCAAAAATATTTTTGCCCCCCAAAAAATTTTTGCCCCCCCAAAAAAAATTTTTTACCCCCCTGAAAATTTTTTTTTATAAAAAAAGTAAAATTGCAAAAAAAAACAATTTTTGGAAAAAAGTATGATACAGGGCTAGCCATGCGATAAAGGGTGTGTGATAAAGGGTAAGCCATGCGATAAAGGGTATGACGTCATAGTGTGAATACAGAATGAGCGTCATGCACTGTCTCACATATTCAAAACGTCTGTATTTATTACTAAACATATGATAAATGACAATAATGCATGAATCACATTATAATGTGGTATGTCAACAGCCATTGGTCGACTACAACTCAATATTTCTCCCAAAATTGATGAAAAATTGGAATTTTCAACATTTCTGATTTGTCCGTAGTTCATCGTTAAATCGCAATATATGTCAAATGTGTAGAATATATCTGCAGATATGCCAATTAATTGTTCTAAGAAATACATTTATTGTCTTAAAACATTGTTTAGAAAATCAAAGAGTGTTAAATGTGACTCTAAATACCGAAAATCTTACCCCTACCCCCAACAACTTTTCCCTGAAATTGGTGATTTTTAGTCTATGTTCGCATAAAAATAACAAGAACATGCAAAATGTATGCTGTATATGACAATGTTGTATGAATTACATCATTTTTTTGTATTTTAACACCCATTGGTTGACTAAAACTCAATATTTCTCCCCTAATTGATGAAAAATGGGAACTTTCATCATTTCAGATTTGTCCATAGTTAACTGTTAAATCGCAATATATATAAAATATATAGAATATATCTACAGATATGTCAATTAATTGTCCTAAGCAATACATACACTGTCTTTAAACATTGTTTAGAAAAACAAGGAGTGTTATATGTAACTCTAAATACCAAAAATCTTACCCCTACCCCCAACCCATTTTCCTCAAAATTTAAAAATTTTTGTCTATGTTGGTATAAAAATAACCACCCTACGCAAATTCTGCGTTGCATGAATACTATCATGATTTGGTATTTCAAATCCCAGTTGTCAGCTTAAACTCAATATTTTGTCCAAAATTGATGAAAAATGGGAATTTTTAGCATTTCAGATTTGTCCAAAATTCACTTTTAAATCGTTATATGTGGAAAATCTGTAGGATTTATCTGCAGATATGCCAATTGATTGTCTTGACCGATTCATATGTTTTCTAAAAACACTGTTTAGAAAAATAAGGAGTGTTCAATTTGACTCTAAATACTGAAAATCTTACCCCTACCCCAACAAAATTAAACTTAAAAATCTCCAAAATATGACCGTCTTCACATATATATGAACAAAACATACTAATCTTTTACTTTCTTTGCAAAAGATGCATTTGATATATCATAATATGTAATTTTGACACCAAAATGTGGGTAAAATTGAATATTTTGGACGATTATCGTGAGAAATGGGAATTTCCAGTATTTCAGATTTTTCTGAAATTCAAAGTTAAATCGCTGAATAACTGCCCATAAACCGGGCGCCTGATCTTATTTTTGATATATGGGAGGCTCTGTGTATTTTGGTGTTTGAAAATGATATGTCATTGGACCTTTATACAATGTTTAGGCTTTCCAAGCTGAATAAAATGAAATAAATTGTGTTGAATATGTGTGGTAAGGGGTAATATGTTTGTAATTTATGAGACTGTAGTTAGTCTAAAAGGCTTAAAAACATTCTTTCTAATTGCTTAGATATGATGAAACGAATTTTTCATACAATTTCGGACAGAAAAGTCGAAAAGAGATCTTTGAAAAGTTTTAAATTATCTTCTGCATGTCAGTTTTAGTGAAATACACGCTAGAATTCTCATTAAACATTATCTTTTTATCATTTAGAGCCTGAATATTTCAAATTTTCTCTTAATTTTTAGGGGGAAAGGGTGCTAATTTTGACATTTATGAACCTACAATACGTCTGAAACTAAAATTTTTGCGTACGGTTTGTTGCTAACATTTCATAAATTATTATTGCATCGGCAATTATTAAATATATATTCAGATTTTTACGACCCTTAAGTCAAAAAGTCGAAATTGTAATAAATCTAGAATTCCGAAAAATTCCATTTTTCAAAACTTTTTTTACTGAAAATCAAAATTTTATGGACTTTATTGGTTTTATTTTCCAACATTGTATCACAACTGATAAGTAAGGCATAAAAACTAGATCAACTAGATCAAATGACGAGGGTTGTTTATCTGAAAGGAATTGACAGCCTAAAATCGTCATTTTTTTGCAGGGGTAGGGATATATTTTTTGTATCCCCAGATCATAAAATGGGCGTAAAGTACCCAAAATTGTGTTTATTAGAAAGCATATTAAATTAGCTTTAATTTGATACCAAATTTCAGTACATATTACTTATTTGTAAAAAATTATGGAGCTTAAAAGATGAAACTTATGTTAAAACGAAAATACAATAATTTTTCGGGTGTACTATAAAAGTGTCCCTATACTGTCTATGCGTGCAGGTTATGTTCGTGTTAACATGTTTTATTTTGAAGAGGGGACATAGAAGGACTGAAAAAAACGGTATAATTCGGAAGTGGGGGTGCACGGAAAGTGTTTACAGCCCACGGACTACATCTTAAAAGGACACACATTGGAATGTGTATAGAAACTGCAAAGTATCTCGGAATAACACTCTCCACCAATATGAAATGGGACATACATATAAACAACATCACAAGCAAGGCCAATAAAATCTTAGGCTTCCTAAATCGTCACCTACAAATAAAATAATGAAGAAACAAAAAGCTAGCATATATATAAGTCACTGGTACGATACTTGGAATATTGTTCGTCACTCTGATCCCACAAAAAAAAATCAAAACTTTAGACAAATAAGACAATGTACAGAAGAGAGCTCCTGGTGGGGGTGGACGTTTTCGGCTGGATTCGCGTCTTCCCGGGTTTGGCTACCGACTTTGACATTTTCCCGGATTGAATCACCCACGGTGTGACGGGTGCTGTTAACAGAGCAGGACATGCTTACCCTTCCGGAGCGCCTGATGTCACTCTCGGTTTCACTGGAGTTCACACTGTGAGTGCCTTTGTTCTGAGTGTTGTGGTTTCTGGTTCTGTGCTTTGTGTCTGTCTGGCGTCGTTCTTTTTGTGTCTGGCGTCATTGTTTTCTGTGTTCTCGTTTTTGCCCTGTCTTTGGACTTCGATTTTTGTGAATTTCTCCCCTTTGTTCCTTCGGTATTCTACTGCCGTTGTTTGTTACCAACAGGTGTCATAACACCAGCAGTGTCTCCTCCATGTTCGAATACCTTAACTGGCAAACAATAGACCACCGAAGAAACATCAACAGAGTCACCGTGTTATACAGTTGTAGCTATTGACACAAATAACTATTTCATTCCATACCGACCTCAATACTAGAATTACAAATCATGCACAAAGACTATCAGTACACGGAACAGATTATTACAAGTATAAGTAAGTAAGTAATTTTTATATAACGTCGGATTACAAATTAACGATAAACATAAGCTTAGTTTGTCGATTAAAAAGTATATTTCTTGATATTTAAAAAAAATATATATAAAATGTTTAAAAATTTTCTCCGCAGTAAAATACGTCGAGAACCTTTCTCATGATAGCAAAATGTATGATTATGTAGTCATACATGATGTTTTTTTTATAGACCGATTGCGCATTTGCGGGATCGCTCATTATTTTAGCCAAACAAGGAGTAATCTGGTACAAAACTGGTTCCAAGACGCTGATAGACGAAGATAGTAATTTCTTCATTTCCATTCAAGTTTCGTTTTTTTATGGGTTGGAAATGTTCCTCGTGGATTTCTTTGTTAGTTGAAAACGAGTTTTTACCAATATGTTGAATAACAACGTAAGATTCGTTGGTAGAAAATATCAGTCCCTTGCTCCAACGTTGGATGATGTCATTTTCCTCCGGTTGACCCCAGATGACCTCGTCTAAATGACGAGTCAAATCCGGATTGGAAAAGATGTGCAACCCATGTATTAATAGTCTCATTAATTTTGTTGATTATTGTTTATATATAGTTCTAATCATTATCTGATAAAATTTTGTACTGACTTTGCCCCTTGTGGGCTCCTAATAGGTCAATTTCTGGTTGGTGTTTGTGCACATGCAAATGTTGAGATTCGTCCAAGTGAAGTGCGTTGCCTTAACTCACGTTAGACACTAAAAAGTGTACGTTTAACACTTCTTGTCTTAAATTAGAGATACATATTTCTACCTTTGTATCGGATGGTTTCATTGGACTTTGAATAGACAACCAATCAAATTGTCTCTTTCTTTTGGCAATACACATTGCTCAATTTCCGGTAAACGTCGGTGAAATTTGTCTGGCATGTTTCACAAGATTCCAGGGAATGAGGATACCGTGGATTAGAAATGAAGTTAACCCATAGAAATATCGACAAATACAATGCAGGGTATCATTTACAATTCTTATTTTTAGTGTCAGTTATCATAATTTACGTGACAGCACTGTCGGCAAATTAAATCATAAGTTCCCATTCCATAATGATATATATCTGCCAATATGCTCAAAGAGCAAACTATATCTTTGCCATATCAGCTAAACAAACAAAAGGCACTTGATAAAAAGGAGGTTGCATGTGATAGACCTACAGTACTGTTTACATTAAAGAAAGGAAATAACTTTACAGCAACCTTTAGTTCTGCTGCTTATGAATTCTTTAAGAGTTCTGTTTATACAACACTTAATGACTTATCTCACTTAACCAATGACCCTTTGCTCTTTACTATTACAAATAATAAAGACAAGAAGGATCTTTCTGTTTATCAAACTTTAAAAGTATATATTAGTTAAAGAGGCCTGGATAGTGGAAAGGGGGCTATATTCAGTATTAATTTATACAACTCACAATCTTCAATTTTGGTCAATGGAAAATGTGTAGGTGTCTTCATGGACAAAGTCTTTACTCCATCTATGAAATCTCTGCGAGATAATCACCAAGATGTTATTATAGCTAATGATTCAATGAAGGGTCTTATTAAAAATACACGACTACTTGATCTGGCCTCAGATAACCTGTCTGAGCTGAACACAAGGAATGACGCAACAAGCAAGATAACTCTTTCAATAAAGGACAAGTCTGTTAACCTACATATAGATATATGCCCTATGTGTAATACCGTTGCTGATGACGACACTATTCAGTGTGAAACTTGTTCAGAGTGGTTACGTGTGTACATTATGAATGTGCAAAACTTACTAGAGAGCTTGTAAACCAGATTCCTTCAAATGTTCCATATAATTGTCCACTTTGCTGCAACGACATCATCAACTTGGGTAGTCAATCACCCAAGTCGTTGAAACCTCTGCTATCGGCAAAAGGACAAGACAGGGGCAGTACCAACATAAAAACAGACATAGGCTATGAAAGTACAGTTACTTTTGATAATACTAATGATGCTGAAAATAAAAGACCACCTATGTCGATGCAGGGTCAGTCTGCTTACCTGCAAGCTACCAATATTGTTACTCCAAAAATCACATGGACTGATACTTTACATTCTTGTACTACCAGTGTACATCATCAATCTCAGGCTGTCTCTAATACCAGCACCCACACAACTTCTGTATGTTCCACCATTGCCTCAACAAAACTATGCTCCACTAATAAGTTGACACAAAATCCAGGCACCTCTTTAACTCCAATAAATCTGTCAAGTGTCTCTACGACAACTGCTACAACTCCGGCGACAACCGCTCCAATATCCATTAATCATGCTACCCCAGTAGCTACAAACCCCACTGTGACAAATAGAAGGGTGTCCACAAAGCAAAATCAAAGCCAAGAAATTGCCAATCTGAAAAAGTACATATCTATGCTGGAAGAAAAGATTAAGGATCAGGAGCAATCAAATTTTATTCAAAATCTTGCTAAGCCAGATAATGCTAATATTCCCCCACAGAATCCACTGAACATCCATTCAGATAAGATTGGATATCATAGAAAAACATCTACAATTTATTTCGGACCAACAACTCTATTCGACAGTCTCAAATTTAAACAATACAGTTGATAGTTTACACCAAATTATGAATAACCAACAGTCTTGACTACAAATGCGCTTTGGACCGCCTACCGGTATGTATCCTCAACATCAATTTTCAACACTGGCTTTAAACCCAATGTACTTTCCACAATTGAGCATACAAAGGCAACCGCATTATAATCATGTAGTACAAATGGCTCCAGTACAGTACACAGTACCTCCTCCTCCATACGGTAACATCAATTATCAATTTACACAACAAGGACAACAAAGCCACTCTTCAGTGCATCAGCATCATGATTTTCAAAAACACACAAAGGTTAAACCATCACGACCAAGTACTAATCATACTTCCTATGTAAGCAATACTCAAAAGCCAGGACCACGCCCTAATCGACTAGATACATGTTTTGATAATAGTTATTCTAATGACTCATCTAATTCAACAACTCCAATCCTTTCCAAGCCACAAAGACAAGAAAGCTATGTTACTAATGATGGTTTTGATGCTGTAGATGCTAATGTCAGCACGACCTCGAATACCCGTAGTACTATCAAGCATATGTCACAGGTGCACCCTTTTCTCGAGCAGAGGTCTCCGCACCCAAATGCATTGATCGAAGGATGGGACAGCGGGCAAAGGACAGTATAGCGATTATATCTTTTAATGTGGAAGGGGTTAAAGGAAATGCTCCATATCTACAAGAAATTATTTCATCGTTTGATTTTGTATGCTTACAAGAGCATTAGCTTTGGGACTTTGAAAAGCAATCAGTTGCAACTATTATTCCTGATTTTAACTTTCATATCAGATTTGTTGATTCTGATTTTCAAAAAACACATTATGTTAGATATCGTGGTCATGGTTTTCAGGACTTTATTGACCGCAATTCTTTAAAATCAGATATTAATCTAGCTGATCATGACACACCAACATACATTCATGGCAATGGTAAATCCCAAATTGACTACTTCTTGGCGTTATCTGATATTATTGACCGAGTTAGTATAAGTCAGCCAACATGTACCAACAGTTCTAGCCATGTTTCTATCTCTGCTACAGTGAATATCACAGTGAAATTTATACATAGTAAAAAATCAATCCAACAGTCAAATACTCGTTTACTTTGGGATCATTGTGATCTTGATGCTTATTCTGAGAGCGTCATTATACCTGATATCAAAATTGAATCCCCGAATCAAATTGTCGAGTATGTAGAAAAGCTTCAAAATAATATAGTGAAAGCGACAAAGTTAATAGTACCATCTAAACAAATTAAATTACAAGGACCAAAATGGAAGGCCTCGTCTGAAATTCTTTGTTTACTTGAAAAAGGGCGACTTCTGCATAAAACATGGATACATGCCGGGAGTCCGGGTATAGATCACCCACTGTCTATTCAAAGAAAGGTTTTAAAGAAGGATATTAGATCTTTACAACGCAAACAAATTTATGATGACCGTGAAAATTTCTATGGTAAACTCACACAAACTGATAGTTCAATTGGGTTTTATAAGCTGGTTAAAAAGTCATTACAAGGGTCGCAGAGCTCATACGTAGTAATGAAAGAAAAAGATCAATTAGTTTTTGATTTTAATAGCCAATGTAAGGGATTTGCCTCATTTTATGAGGATTTAGCAATGCCATCAGAATGTATATCTTTTGATGCTGAATATTACGATAGAGTCAGTTCTGATATGGATGTTTTGTGTCAATTCATGGAAAGTAACAAATCTGTTTCCAATATAACGGATAAGGAAATTGAAAGTGCAATCAATGGTCTAAATAACAACAAAGCAGCCGATGAATTTGGGCTTACTGCTGAGCATATCAGGTTTGCTAAGAAAGCATTGATTCCATCATTAAATATTCTTCTAAATGCTATCATTGAATTTGAGCATGTGCCAAATCAGTTTAAAGGTGGCATTATCCATCCTATTTTAAAACGTGGCAAAGATAAATCACAATATCAAAGCTATAGAGGCATAACAGTTTCATCTGTATTAGGTAAAATTTGGAATTTATCATTCGTAATCGTATTGAAACCCTTCTGCCAAATCATCAATCAGAGCTTCAGTTTGGATTTACTACTGGATTATCACCTACAATGGCAGCACTTATAATATCAGAAGTTGAAATTGAAAGTTCTGAAAGAGGTGAATCCCTATTCATTGCACCTTTAGACTCACAACATGCATTTGATGTAGTCAACCATGACTCTTTGAAACGAAAATTATTATCCCCGCACTTTCGAAGAAAGTTCGGGGATAATGTTATACCCTCCGTCTGTCCGTCCGTCCGTCACACTTTTCTTGTGACTCAAACTCCTCCTACATTTTTGGATTTAGGGATTTAATTTGGTTGTAGAATTGTTGCATATAGTGTGCAGATGCGCAATAAGCTTTCGGATTTTCGATATTGGTCTTGGTGCAAACAAGAGGCCCCATGATGTCAATTTTTACACATGTGGCATGTGACACAAACTCCTCCTACATTTATGGATTTATGGATTTAATTTTGTTATAGAATTGTTGCATATAGTCTGTAGATGCGCAATAAGCTTTCGGATTTTTGATATTGGTCTTGGTGCAAACAAGAGGCCCCATGATGTCAATTTTAACAAAGACCAAATGATGTGGATTAGACACATGTGGCATGTGACGCAAACTCCTCCTACATTTTT
>MJUU01047885.1:54809-65592 GCA_002080025.1 Modiolus philippinarum | reverse complement strand
GGCAAAGATTACCTCATAAGGTGCCTCCTCTTAAACCACTTAAAGGAACTTTACACTTTAGGAATGACACTTTATGGAGAAGTTCATGAAAGAATAAAATTATTGTTGGACACCAGGAAGGGGAGATAATTTGACTTTTTATTAATTTCCTTTTTACCTTCATTTTATGCATGAATGCTTCTCTTGGGAAGAGAGGTAATAGGCTATTCCTGTTTACGGACATGTTCCACATATGATAAATGACAAAAATAATAAACAAGAAATTTTGTAGTGCCAATCTATTTAAATGTAACACTTATTTTGGTAAATACACATTTTGGCAATTACACAGATGGAATAAATAGGGACAATGCTGTGCAACATGGTGAGGTGAGCAGGTTGTGGCTGCTCTCTGTTTTTTTTATTATTTCCACCTTTTCTCAGTAATAAACAGGGTTCTTCTGCACAAAAGTTAATTTATTAATAGTAAATATGTAACATTATACATTTGTAGTAAAATTCTGTGAAGTCCATCCTTTAACTTTATATAATTATCCATTTTTTTTCAGGACCAGTTTGCTGAATACATGTTTACAATGGCAGTGAAAATGGATTGGAAAATACTTACTGAAAACAAATCCAGATTTGTATTGGCACATTCCTCTTCAGGATTTAAACATTCACTAAAAGGTAAACATGAAATTTCGCATGGTGAATAATGTATTTAAGTAAGTGAAAACCGAACCGTCAGTCTAAAGCAAATAATCCAAGGAAACTAGCAACTTTGGAAAAACAAAGAAACAGAGACATAACATGAGTATGGCACAGAAAAGGAAATTATGACATACACACATACAATGATGAACAACACAGACCCAATAAAAACCATGGATGAGATCAGGTGCACTGGTAGAGTAAGCATCTCCTTCTTATAAGACACCTGTCGTGTTGAACATGTCAAATCCGGTAGAGGAAACAACAATTAAGCTTTAAAGGGAAAGATCTGTTGTCATCCGGAAAACAGATATCCCATAGTGGTCCACAAGATGGTGATGTCAACCGTAAAACTTCACAATGATTAAGATTATGTTGAAATTAATTGTGTACATTCATTTCCCCAGGCAAAGGAAAATAAAGGGGTACAAAGATGTTACCTTGACTATCAGTTGCTAGGTTCTACACTATTATGATTGGATGATGACAAATTGTATGTAACACTTCTTTTGGATAATGACGAAATTTTCTTCATTATGTGGTCTGAATCAACAGTAATTTCACCCATATTAATTGTGCAATATTTTAAATAACCAAATACTGAAGTTACTGTAAATTTAGTTTCTGCATATATTCATTTTAATAACTTCTGTCTTTTCAGTGCACATTGTGCAGGTTAAAGATGTCCACTGGTCAATTAACAAGCATTTCAATTAAATGTGATTTTTTTTTGCTAGAAAATTGAAAAAGAAGTGATTTAAGCAAAAAACTGACAGGTTACTGATGTTATTTTTGAGATACGAATGTTTCAAAAAGTGGTGGGAAGCTGAACTCCTTTGCATTTTTCATTTTAACATTAGCAATGTTTATCAAATAATGAGTGTGACAAAATAATACTAATTCAATCAAATTTCGTCAGAATGCTCCAAAAGATGTATAAAATGAAATTAGGGAAAAAATAAGGGAGTCACCGGGCCAAAAATTATTAAGCTCTTAAATGGACAACACCAGAGAAGTCTTAAAATCTAACAGAAATACATAAACATGACCAGTGAACATCCTTAAATCAGTTATTTAGAGGGCTTTAAACTGAAACTATAAAATGAAAGCTGATAGAGAACAAATAACCATAAGGAATTAAATGAAACGAAAAAAAATCAGCTATTACAGGACAGATATAATCCTTAGTTTTTAGTAAAATTTTCTAAAAATCTTAAAAATTATTCATGTAAGTGTCCTTTGAAATGGTGTCTGTATTTGGCCTCTGACATAATGCTGAAAATCCAGTGAATCTCTTAATTCATGAACAAAATACTCATTGAAAGATATTTCTATTAAGATAATATGTACATTTAGGCCATACAAAGTTAATTAATTGGTTCTCGGGCCATTTTTCATTGAAACTGATGAGGGAGGGAGGTGATTTTTATGTGCCAAAAAAAATTGATGAGGCAGCTTTTTGCATTGTAAAAACCACAAAATATGTGTTGAGAGAGATGACTTTTTATTTTTGTTTGATTGAAATGCCAAAAAATAGGGTCAATGAGGGGATTTTTTCAAGCCTCCAACTAGATGAGGGAGGGCCTGAGAACCAATGAATTAATTTTTCATGGCTTTATTTATTTACAGAAGTTTTACAAGATCCCAGTCTGGCACCAAAGTTAGCAGATACAAAAGCCTCGTCAGAGGTTAAAGCTTTAGACGATTTCTATTGAGATTATATGTACATTTATTTATTGACAGAAGTTTTACAAGATCCCAGTCTGGCACCAAAGTTAGCAGATACAAAGGCCTCATCAGAGGTTAAAGCTTTAGATGATTTCTATCAGATGTTGATGAATGATCCAGATAGAGCATTTTATGGGTGTGTATTTTTATTGGGCAACTGCTTAGGATTTCCATTAAAACATTCATGGCACCAGGGTATGATTTAAGTGCTCTCCCGCTTGCCCGCGGCAAGTAAAATCTGTGCAGGGCAAGTTAAATTTGATGCTAATTTGTGTGCTTGGCAAGATGAAATTCAATTTATCTTCACCTATGAATGTGGATGGGCAAGTTGATTTTGGGAAGGGCAAGGAATATTTATTGGTGAATTGTCGGAAGGGCAAGTTGACTATTTATTTCTAAATCAGCCCCTGTGGCACCCAGTTAAGCACTTTGAAGGACTAGCCGTGGATAGAATTTGAATTTTTTTAGGTTTATTTATTCCCATAAGGGCTCTTTGCTAACACCCCATAGAAGCAATTTGATAGTGCCTCTCTGTATGCCATATATGATCTAATGGAACAGCCCTTAGAGCATTTTTATGTAAAAAATCATTTTTTTAAAAGGTTTTCTCAGTAAATGAATATCGTAAAGGATATTTTTTTTGAAAATACCACAAGTTTGCTACAAACATGGAAGGTTTCCAGAAATAATCAGACTTAATGGCCTGAAGTGTTTTTCTTGGCCCTTTGAGTTGTACCCATCAAGTTTTAAATGTATTGATCTGTGAAATTTTGGGTCAAATAATGTACTTGTTTATTTGCAACATTTACATTTCCCATTAGCTATTGTGTAACAATAAGTCAACATTTTGTACATGAACACAATACTTTTTTAGTCTTCATTGAATATGCAGGTTTGTCTGTCCTGACCATTCATTTTAAGCCTTGGCCCTGCAAGACATTTATCTTTTTGGACCACAAAACTAGTAATATTCTTACCATTTTGCAATCTGTTTTTGCCAATTTTTGTCTGCTCTATGACAGGGAACACTTCAACAGTGAGTCAAACTGTTCTCTTTTTCCTTAGAAAAGTAAAAATATGAAAAGTAATGTACACTATGAATGTTTGACTACATGATATAATATTTACAATGGATGATGTTTGACTCAATAAAAGCTTGAGAGAATATGAAATCAAAATTTTCTAGATTTTCCTGTACACAGTCTGTGACAATTTTCATTATGCACACAAGATTTTTTAGAAAAACTGTTTTACTTGCATGAATACATGTTTGTTTGAAATAGTATAAACATGAAATGGGGTAAATGTCAAGGAGACAATATCTCATCTCCATGTTAAAACAACCCAAAACAAAGCATCTAGGGGTCACCGTATGGTCTTCAACACAGTGAGGACCCTCACACCATATAGCAAACCCTAAATAGCCCCAAAAAGTAAAAAATTGAAAAAATCAATGGAAACAAACCACATCCAATATAAACCAATAATTATAATGTTTTTATCTTGGCATTATACACAATGTATGTGACAAATCTTGTATTTTTGCAGGGTAAAACATGTAGAGAAAGCAATAGATTTACAAGCTGTAGAAACTCTACTTGTATCTGATGAATTATTTAGGTTGGTGTTATTCTGTTAGGGTTATTCCATTAAATTGAAAGGGAAGGGAGGTAGGAAGGGATGTTTTATTTCTGGACATTGCATTTGAATTGGTCCTGGATCATGCTCCATGTGTGGTCACCAGTTTTATGTGAGGTAATAAAAGTAGTGGGGGATTTTGCAAGTCCCTTCCTACCCACTGCATTCATTTTAATGGAATACCCCTTAAAGAATTTAATATATGTGATAGAAGTACATGCTACATTAAATAAGAATTTTAACAAAATTATAGTCTTCGCGAAATACATTTGAAATTTGGTGGACATTCGATCTGTCAGTCTTTTATCGTATATGGGGACCGACCAAAAGGTCATCGGACCAAAAGTTTCCACATATTTTGTATTACTGGAGATTTCTGGAAAATCATCATGTTTTTTCCCATATCGGTTTATAAATGCTTATCACTTCCTGTTTGGTATGCTTTTTCCTCTGAGCAATAGTCAATTTTGCCACAATTTTATCAATTTGACGAATGATTCTTGACAGAAAATGTTAGCAAAAACAAAATACAGTCTCAAATCTACCAGATGATTGTCATTTTTGTAGATTGAAACACTGTTATCAGTGGTTTAGCCAAAGGACAATGTCGGACATTCAGACCGACACTTTACAATTTCTTATCGATCGTTCTGCCAAAATGTCTGTTTTGTCGGTTGGACCCATGCATTTCGTTAAGACTGAAAATACTTGACAGAATTGTCAGCAGCGGAAATCCAAAAGGCAAAAAGACAAAAAAGGTGCAAATTCACTAGAAAAATTGTAAACTTCAATATGACCTTGACTTCATACAGGCATTTCAAAAGAATTGAATTACAATTGAAATACATAAAAAAGAATGCTATCTTAAATATGTCCTTTTTGGTTCATTTCCATTACATCTTAATGTAGATGTGAAGGAACACCAGATTGCAGCACAAAAAGAAATTACAAGCTAAGAACCAAAGGAACTTAATTCGAAAAGCAAAAATTTATAGATTACATGGAAAACTGAAAATTTGTACTTGTACCTTCCAATTGTATATAAAAAATCAAGTTTTAATGGAATAAACCTTTATACATTGCATATTTGTACTATATATTTTACAAGTACTTGATGAGTTTTAGTGGGGTTCCACCTTAACCAACTGAAAGTGAGGTTCTGCTGAATAAATCTGGTATTCTTTAAATACAAAACAAAACAGAAACTTAGGTTATTTTTTTTCCTTATATTTATGTCATTACTTTACGTATACATGGTCAAAATAAATAAGTCAAAACTTTTGACTAGAGAGTTAACTTACCATGATTGTTTACTGATAAGTCCTAATGTATTGAAGACTGGGACTTTTATCTTTGTTATTTTTCGAATGTTCATTACATATATTACAAATGTATCAGTTTGCAAACATAGATTTTCTAAGTTTCACCTTAACTACATCCCTTAAATTGTAGCATATTTCAAAGATATTTGAAATTCATTGTAACATGTATGTATGGCAGATATACATTATATAATTGAACAAATTCTTATATGTGTAGATTTGCAAAAAACATGTTTGATTGATATATTTATTTAAAATGTACATTACTAGGAAGATTTTGACCATTCATGAGTTATTTCCCTTTGGCTGTATCTATGCATTTTCTAAATCATTGACTTGATGGTGTAGTAAGGTGAAATTAAGAAAATCTATTATTTTAAATTGATTCTTAAGCCTTTGATAGCAAGAAAATTAGGTGTTATGTGGCAAAATATATAACATTTGATTATAAAGGAATGAAACACCAAAAATCCAAATAAGTCTTCACTACAGCCTTAAACTATGAGAGCATCAACAAATATGATAGGCTGTAATTAAGGTATTTCCCACTTCCGTAGAAAGACCTTCTTGTATTTCTTCTGATTATTATTTATTTTTTTTTTTTTATGCCCCTCCACGTAGTGGAAGGGGCATATAGATTAACCCTTTTCCGTCCGTACGTCTGTACGTCCCGATGTTGAGTTTTGCATTCAGGTCCATATTTTGGTTACCTGTTGTTATATTTTAATAATATTACATCAGTACATGCACCTTGATTAGTACTACCAGATTCAATAACAATTGGGGTTCCATGACTTACATTTCACGGTTGAGTGACTTATGTTAAATTTTGCATTTAGGTCCATTTCTCATCAACTACTCATCATACCACAATGATGTCTCATCAAATTACTCACCTTCATGAGTACTACATAAATCATCAAGAATTAAGTGGCTTTGACCAATATTTTACGCTTGAATGACTTTTGTTAAATTTTGCATTTAGGTCCATTTCTCATGTATTACTCATCATACCACAAAGATGTTTCATCAAATTGATCACCTTGATGAGTACTACCCAAATCATCAAGAATGAAGTGGCTTTGACCTATATTTTATGCTTGAGTGACTTGTTAAATTTTACGCTTAGGTCCATTTCTCATCAACTACTCATTATATCACAATGATGTCTCATCAAATTACTCACCTTCATGAGTACTACATAAATCATCAAGAATTAAGTGGCTTTGACCTATATTTTACGCTTGAGTGACTTTTGNTCAGAATAGAAGATCAAATAAAGAGGCATACAAAATATTTTATAAACAAAACAATGAAATATGCAAACACAATAGTTCTTTAATATGAGCACATATATTTATATATCTATGAAGCACAAATAAGCACATGATTAGCACAATAATAGTTCTTTATGAAGCACAATAATAGTTCTTTAATAAGCATATTTACTAGCACAAAAATAATTCTTTAATAAACATTTTACTAGCACAATAATGGATTTGCTTAGCACAATAGTCGTTAATAATGAATAATTAAAATAAAAACAATATCACAATACGAGGATAAGCAAAAAGTTAATTTCACAATTTCTTCTATTTGTCACCAGTCGAGCTTCAGGATATATGATGTTGCGTCACCATACTGTACAAAGTTCTTCTCTCCCGTGGTTAGTTCGTTCTTCAAACGGTGTAGACGGTCTTCTATCTCACAGTATTTCTTCTCTGGTAATCTTCTTTTCCCACCTGCTGCGTACTGTACCATCTATACCTCGTTCGCTGCCTGTTTCGATGATCTTGCAGATACTAGGGTGTGGTATCTTAACTCTCTTCTTCAGTTTGTTGTGCCAGCCTTCTAGGTTGTTGTTGGTTCTGGGTCCATCAGTCTGGTGGTGGTTCCAAGTTGGTAGTGGGAATCGTCCTTCTATCCATGTCTCTGTAACGTAGTCTGTGAGTTTGGTACAGTCATCTCGGTCGGGTGAATTCTTGAGTGTGTGTAGCCAGTAGTCTTCAACCTTGTTGAGTGGTAATAGAGGTAGAGCTGCTGCACGACGAACTAGTAGGTTAACATCGGGTATGTCTTTGTAGTCTCTCTGTAGTCCACATTCTTGAGTTTTCTTCCATATGGCCTTGCAGTAGTGGAACAGGCAACCCTTGAGTGCTGCTACTGGGAAGGTCTCTGCTGTTGCCTTGCCTTATCATTCAAAGTCGAGGCTGACTGCAGTTGGTGAAAAATTCTGGTTGTGATGCTGACATATCTCTTTGAGTAGCGTGAATAGTCTGATGTAGGTGGCTGTGTCCCTCTTGGGTAGAAGTGCGTAAACTAAAGGAAACATCGCTGTTGCGATGAAGGCGTGAATGGTGAAGATCCTGTCGAACATTGGTGGTGCTGTGTAAAATGTCCCATCACAGTATATTCTGTCTGCGTTGCTGAGATGAGCGATGTTGTCTGCATATCAATTTACACTTTGTGCTTTATTTTTATATATCATGAATTAAAAATACCTCCAATTGCTGCCTGGTTTGGTAGATGATTGTGTGCTTGGCCAAACTTTCTAATGATATTTTAAGATTTTTGAAATGGAATAATATGAAATGCTTTATAATCAGTTTTTAGAATATTTACAATTAATTTTAAATGATAGTAGATTTTCTTGTTTAAGAATAAAAATCAATTATTTTTTTTAAATTGACCATAATTTAGTTATAATTTTAATTTCAATCATTTTTTGGGGAATAAATATACTTTCAAAATAAAAATATTTTAGATTTTATGCACGAAATATGCAAGATAAATGTAACAAAATCTTTGAAAGTATACAAAAAGTGTATTCTTAATGATGTTTATTCAATAATCAAAACATGCCAAAATTAATAATTATGTTTTTACAATTCACAAATTGTAAATTCCCATTTCGCCTTAGTACTTTTTTTACCTTTTTTACCTGAAATTCACAGGTAAGGCGAAATGGGAACACACCAAATAAGTCAAAACTTTTGACTAGAGAGTTATCTAACCATGATTGTTTACTGATAAGTCCTAATGTATTGAAGACTGGGACTTTTATCTTTGTCTGTTATTTTTCGAATGTTCATTACATATATTACAAATGTATCAGTTTGCAAACATAGATTTTCTAAGTTTCACCTTAACTACATCCCTTAAATTGTAGCATATTTCAAAGGTATTTGAAATTCATTGTAACATATATGTATGGCAGATATACATTATATAATTGAACAAATTCTTATATGTGTAGATTTGCAAAAAAACATGTTTGATTGATATATTTATTTAAAATGTACATTACAAGGCAGATTTTGACCATTCATGAGTTATTTCCCTTTGGCTGTATCTATGCATTTTCTAAATCATTGACTTGATGGTGTAGTAAGGTGAAATTAAGAAAATCTATTATTTTAAATTGATTCTTAAGCCTTTGATAGCAAGAAAATTAGGTGTTATGTGGCAAAATATATAACATTTGATTATAAAGGAATGAAACACCAAAAATCCAAATAAGTCTTCACTACAGCCTTAAACTATGAGAGCATCAACAAATATGATAGGCTGTAATTAAGGTATTTCCCACTTCCGTGGAAAGACCTTCTTGTATTTCTTCTTATTATTATTATTATTTTTTTTTTTATTTTTTTTATGCCCCGCCACGTAGTGGAAGGGGCATATAGATTTACCCTTTTCCGTCCGTACGTCTGTACGTCCCGATGTTGAGTTTTGCATTCAGGTCCATATTTTGGTTACCTGTTGTTATATTTTAATAATATTACATCAGTACATGCACCTTGATTAGCACTACCAGATTCAATAACAATTGGGGATTCATGACCTACATTTCATGGTTGAGTGACTTATGTTAAATTTTGCGTTTAGGTCCATTTCTTATCAACTACTCATCATATAACAATGATGTCTCATCAAATTACTCACCTTCATGAGTACTACATAAATCATCAAGAATTAAGTGGCTTTGACCAATATTTTACGCTTGAGTGACTTTTGTTAAATTTTGCATTTAGGTCCATTTCTCATGTACTACTCATCATACCACAATGATAATTCATCAAATTAATCACCTTGATGAGTACTACCCAAATCATCAAGAATGAAGTGGCTTTGACCTATATTTTACGCTTGAGTGACTTGTGAAATTTTACGCTTAGGTCCATTTCTCATCAGCTACTCATTATATCACAATGATGTCTCATCAAATTACTCACCTTCATGAGTACTACATAAATCATCAAGAATTAAGTGGCTTTGACCTATATTTTACGCTTGAGTGACTTTTGTTAAATTTTGCGCTTCGGTCCATTTTTCATCAAGTACACATCATTCCACAATGATGTCTCATCAAATTAATCACCTTGATGAGTACTACCCAAATCATCAAGTATTAAGTGGCTTTGACCTATATTTTACGCTTGAGTGACTTTTGATAAATCTTGCATTTAGGTCTATTTCTCAACAACTAAACATGCTATCACAATGGTGTCACATCAAATAAATCACCTTGACAGGTGCTATCCAAATCAAGGACAATTAAGTGTCTTAGACCTACATTTTATGCTTGAGTAACTTTTGGTAAAATTTGTGTTTTAAGGTCCATTTCTAAACAACTACACAACATATTATGATATTTCATGAAGAGACCCATCTTGGTGAGAACTACCTAATTGTTAGACAGTTATTTGACTTTGACCTACATTTTACACATGAATGACTTTGTTAAATTGTTGCATTAGGTCCATTTATTAACAACTAGGTGTTTAATCAAATAAATTGCTTAAGTTTTCCTAAATAAATTTGACAGCAGGGCATCCGTGTCTTATAGACACATTCTCTAGAAAAAAGAAGGGAAACGGGGAATGTGTCAAAGAGACAATGACCCAAAGGGGAGTAATAACAACTCAAAGCCACCATAAGATCTTCAATGAACGTTGAAAAAACCCCACACCCAACGGCAGGTCGGAGTCGGCCCCTGAATAAAGAGTAATCAAGTTCAGCGAAATAGTTTTTTTTTCGTTTTTTTTTCTTCCAACATTTGCCAAAAAGTCTTACAAGATATCACTTTGATACTTGGTACAATTAATCAGAAATGGCTGGGCTTGACTAGACTGACCCTGTGAACGTGATCTATTTTTAGTTCGCCTCAACGAAGTTGAGGGGGACTATTGGAGTACCCCCGGCGTCCACGTCTTTGTCTACGTCCGCATTTTGGCATATATCTCTGCAACTATGCATGGTAGGGTCATCAAACTTTGTATGCAGGTGCATCTTGGGCTATCTCACAGCCTCCAAGAAAATTGGGTCTCTCTGACCTATATTTTCCCCTTGAACGACTTACATTCAAGTTTACGTCCAAGTTCAGATCTCAGTCACTATAC
>MJUU01047885.1:38128-52147 GCA_002080025.1 Modiolus philippinarum | reverse complement strand
CGTATCATGCTGCGCTCGGCGTAGCCCTTTATTAGTTTTTATTTCAGCATGAAGTTCAAAATCTAATTAATAACTCAATAACAAATTATATCATTTAACATTTTCAATTGTACTGAATTATTTCACAAATAATATGAAAGACAGACCCAAATCTGTGTCATATTATATTTGATTTGAAAGATCAAGAAAAAAAATACTTTTTCAAAATATCATATCAATTTCAGAAATAAATACATTTATCATCTTATTCGTCCTCCATTCCTTTAAATTAAAATCTAGTCTCCTTTACAAAATTATCATTATATATTAGTTTTACCGAAAAATGAAAAAAATGTTTATTTTCAGGTAATTACAATATACATATTTCTAGGCATTTTATAGCTATACCACTGCATTCAGACTCCACTAGCTTTGTGTTATCAATCTTTACTTCAAATGATGGCCCTGGCCCCTCAGCCATGCATGAAAAATCACATCAAGGTTTCAGCTTGCAGGCAGTTCGCATTGTTTAGGACTTACAGTTGGATAAAATAAATGCTGCTGAATGTAAATGTACAAATTCAAGTGATACAGGAGGCGGTCAATAACAAAGTTTCTTTTCAAAGGAAATTGTAAACTAAGTTGAAGAATTATATTTTATTTTTATAACTGCAACAGTAGATTAATGTGCAAAATAAAGCGATGCAAGGGGCGGGCGAGACAAATCCTGTGTCCACAGTTTATGGTTGAGTGACTTCGTTTAAATTTTGTGTTTAGGTCCATTTCTCATCAACTGTACATGATACCATTATTAAATTGCCTCATGACATTTACCTCAATGAGTAGTACCCAAAGTACTAACAATTGGTTGTCCATGACCTACATTTCTCACTTGATCGACTTTGGTTAAATTTTGCGTTAGGTCCATTTCTCAGCAACTATACAAGTTAACTTTATAATATTGCCTCATAATATTCACCTTTACGAGAACTACCCAAAGCACCAACAATTAAGTGTTCATGACCTACATATGTTTAGGTCCATTTCTCAACAATTATACATGATATCTGTATGTTATTTCATCATTGCATTCACCTTTATGAGAACTACCCGAAGCATTAACAATTAAGTGTTCATGACCTACATTTCATGGTTGAGTGACTTTGGTTAAATTTTGCGTTTAGATCCATTTTTCATCAACTATACTTGATATCTTTATGATATGCCATTAAAATATTCATCTCAATGAGTACTACATAAATCACCAACAATTAGGTGTCAATGACCTACATTTCACACTTGAGTGACTTTGGTTAAGTTTTGTGTTTAGGTCAATTGCTCAGCAATTATACATGATATCTTCATAATATTGCCTCATAGATTTCATGTTCACCCTAATGAATATTCCCCTGAGCCCCAACAGTTAGCTGTCCATTTCATTTTATGACCTACATTGTATGCATCAGTGACTATCATTTATCCTGTTTTACCAACTATGCATAGTATCCTTATAATGTTTCATTATTATAATCCCCTTTATAAGCACTTCACAGTTCCCCATTTATAAGGTTCCATGAGGGACTTGGGTTAAATTGGTCTAAAGTTCATTTATCTACTAATAATGCCTATTGCGAAGCATTCTTGTGTTATAGACATATGCTCTAGTTTTGAATGAGGACTTTTAATGGCGACCAGTATCAAGTGAGCCTGTAAAGGACGAGCTTAATACCTTATGCTATGATGAAGTCCATATCAAAAGCAAAATTTCCGCAAAGAAAATGCTATTATTGGAATTTCAAGATATGATAAAAAATTATTCATATGAGATGGAAATAAATTGAAATTTTCAGTTTATCATAGATAATGTATATTTTTTCTTGCAATATTTGATATGCAATTTTTCTAAATATTCTTTCATCATAAGAACACACGAATATAGAAACACATAAAAGTATTGCAAGTGCAAAGCAACCCAGAACACAGGAACTCTGAAAAGTAGTGCCAATGGATAGCAACCCGCGTGTGATGTCTTCCCAGTGACCTGATATTTTTTGGCAAGTTTGGACACAAGCGCAGTTGTTCAATTGAAATTTTTACGTTTTACCAATACATTGAGTTACATGTAAATGATATTGTAAAAGATGTAAAGGTATAAAACAAGTTTATATTTATTTCAGAATTAGGACAACTATCAGGAGTAGCAGCCATTTTAAGATTTCCTATTCATGATGATGAAGATGATTCAGAAGAAGAGGGCTGAAGACAGAGAATGTACATGTATCAATGACATTTTCATTTAGAGCCCCATCCTTATCAGGGTTTATGTGCAATGGTGTAGGTCTATTGTCCCGAAAAGGCATTTATGTCTCTGACAACAATGAAGGCATTTACAGTTGCTCAAATCATGGATAAAACAATTATCTATCAGCTTGTTTGCGAAGGTTAAGGTGCATAGATACTGCATTTGGGTGCATTCAGTCATGACATTGCAAGAAAAAAATGAGTCCCACACTGGGAGGACTTGATTTTTGGTCAAAATGGTATATGTAGAAAATAAAAATGTAATTTTTTCATCACTTTGCCACAATTTATCTCTCATTTCCTGAAAGAATGCTTATTCTTGAAGTTTTATCAAGTGCCCCACAGTTAGAGGACATTGAACATGTTTTCCTATAAAACAGCTCATTAGATTTTGATGACATATTTCTCAGTAGTAGTATATAACGTAAAGATATGTAAGAAGCAGTATGATCGCTGGTGGAAATTAAAAAGGGAAGATAATTCAACATACACATACATTCTGGAAAAAAAAATTGGTATGCTAGGGTATCTTTTGTGACTTTGCCACATTCAACTCTTGTTCTAGTTATTAAAAACACATAATGTTTATAATTCAAGATTCATAGTTGTGGATATGAAATTTTTTGACAGTTTATGACCTACTTACTTGAGAATTTTTTGGGTTCTCTGAAGAGTAATTATTTCTGCAGTCAATTCTTCAAAAGTCCTTAATGTAAAACTCTCAAAATCATATTATCAAATATATTTATCTCATTAAAAAAAAAACTCTTCTATTTTTTTTTTATGATGTCTGAAATCGTGAATTATTGAGTTCTTCAGTCATTCATTGATCATTTCTCAATGATCATATTGTCAGATGAGTTATACGTTGTAGTAGAATTACTTATGAAGCTACAAATGTACTTCAGTGTTCAAATGCTTATGTTATATGAAATAGTGTTTACGAGAGTTTAAAGTATGTTTTTTGTTGTACAGAATGCACCGGTAAAATTTGTTAGATTTTTAAGTTTCGGCCAATGTGTGGCTTGTCTTTACATATTTTTACTTTATACATTGTTGTACCTGTATAATGTCGAGGTACATCCTCTGTAGTATATATTTAAGTGCTAAATTTTTATTCAATTAATTTTCATTGCTATCTCCAGTCCATGTTCAGTGCAGAGTCAATGTTGTCGGTCTTGAATACATCATTGTTAGCTTATATCTATGGATATTGTCTTTTATTTATGTTCAAATCATTGTTATCTTATATCTTTTAGTTTAGTTGCAATAAAATTCCATTTTCTTTATTTAAGAAATTTTGCTAAATGCAGTACTTTATTATTGACAACAATTCTTGTATGACAATTTTGTTTAATTTTTGTTAGAATAGAGGGTTTAAATTTAGAAAATTATGGGTTTTCAGTTGAGATTGGACATTGAAAGAGATTTGGCAATTGAACTAGAAAGCTAAAAACATATTGACCAGTTATATACTTTATTTCAACATGTTAAATTTTTTTTTAAAATGATGGGTTAAGGCTTTTTCTATCCTTCATTATACCAGAACAGTGTCCTATCTTTGAAAGAGCTCGAGGTCTCTCAATCATAGAAGAAGCTCTTGGTCTCTTATAGAAAATGGAAATTTGCAATCTGATAAATTTATGTTCACTAAAATTATTCGAAATAAAAAAATACATTAGCTTTTCAGTTCCCCTGCCTCATCTCTTTTATGGGATCTAATTTTACATTTTTATTTAAGTTTCAAATTAAAAGAAAAAAAAACGAAAATCACCTTCCTCATTACTTTTTGGGAATTTCAGAAATGTAAAAAGATGCCTCATCATGATTTTGAACCACTAAAAATAAAAATCTTCCCTCTCCTTGCCTCATCATTTTTTTTCTGAAAAATGGCCTGAGAATCTAATCATTATTTTGGTATGGCCTTAATTAATGATGAGAAACAGAGTGAAATATTTTACCCTGAATTAAAGGATAAAATTTCAGAATTTAGAAAATCTTACAGAATTTTAACCAGATCTGAGTACATCCTTATCATCAGATACTGAAAACGTGGAAATTTTCGCAGGGGTATAATTATCTCCTATTTCACATTTTGGCATTGTAGGAAATATAACCCCCATCTGAATACTTTTAATAACAAACAATTTACAATCAAATTTCAAAGATCTGCAAATTATAACAACTACACTTCGCAAAATTTACCCTGCGTGAAAGTAAGGGCTATTCAATTGAAATCTACCATTTGGGGGGGGGGGGGGNTCTAGCTTCTTTTTGTGTCCATCTAATTATTGTGTCAAGCTCTTTACTGTGTCCACATTCACTTTAAACTACTTTTGTTGAAATTTCAGTGGTCGACATGCTGCGGTCGTATCATGCTGCGCTTGGCGTAGCCCTTTATTCTGGAATAGCCATAACCACATTTACAGTATTACCAGTACTCTTGATAACTATTTCAACCATAGATAATGTATTTTATACATTACAGTATTACCAGTACTCTTGATAACTATTTCAACCATAGATAATGTATTTTGTAGAAGTTAAGTACAAATTTTAGTCATAATTCATTCTTGGAGAGAAAACAAACATTTGGAATATCTTGGATTATTTTGTAGTATGTGCAATGTCTTAAACAAATTGTGGTATCAAAATTTTGTTAAAAAGCATTTAAAATGATAAAAGATCTTTTCTGTTATTGTATGTAAAGTATTAAATCAGCAGAATCAATGTCAAATACCCTTTCGTTGTAAGAAAAAATGGTCTAGTATTATATTTAATCAAGTTGTTTATAACATTATACAGCGCATACACTGTTACTGTTTTCTCTAAAACCATTATTTATTGTTGTTGAATAAAGTATGAATTTTTATTTGTTTTCTGTAATTACTTAACATATGACTACAAAAGTGTTTTGTAAAACATTTTTGCAGGGAAAATATTTGATAGTCTTTTCTTATGAAAGTACTCGCAAATGAGAAATATTGGTCAGTTATCCCCCTTTACTAAGTCAGTTATAAATGGTCTAAGTGGAGATAATTTTAATTAGCATTTGATATTGAAATTAAAATTATCTCTACTTTTACCATATACAGCTTAATACTTGGTTCAGGGAGATAACTGACTGGTGTTTCTCGTTGAAACCAAACTTTGTCATATTGGTCCTTTTGTGGTTTCCTTACAAAGTGGTGTCCAAGATGTCCGCACTCTAGAAGAGCTCATAGTTAAAAATTGGACCCTATGGGAACAATGTGAAAGATTATTAAAAAATACTGTTTGTTAGATCATCACCTCATCCAATATAGCTACTAGAAGTCGACATATTTAATTACACTGGACCCTATAGAAAACTCTCGCAGACCCCTGAAACTTTATGGATATTCATAATTGATAACTAAATACTGAGTTAATGTAAATGTAGTTACAAACTACAAAGATAGTCCCTTCCAAATATTGTCTTGCATGTTTGCAACTCATCCAAGATGGCTGCCAGTTTAATAATAGTTGGACCTATAAGTAAGCATAAATATGTTTGATTATCTAAAAGCCATGCAAGGAAGTGGTAGTGGGACAGGCTCTTGAAACAATGGTTTGTGAAAACAATAGCATCAACTGGTTGTTAGAAATACAAATATTTACAATGACTAGTTGTAGTTTTTTCTGGTTTGATTATACATGACTCCTTCGAAATTTAACCAACAAAAATTTCAAATTAAATCCAAGAATACATGTAAAAGGTACTCCAACGATGAATTTTGTAAGCAAATTTTGATGATTTGTTAATTTTCACTGCACAAATACATAACAATGACATGGTGCATGAAGATGCACGTTACGTGTTCTATTTAAATTACAACCTATACTTTCTAAATGCAAAGTTTCAAGTAGATTCATGAATGCACGTAGGTGCACGGCAATTTTAACTTTTACATGTTTTTGCAGTTTTCTCGAATTTTGGTCGTAGTTAATCCTAAATAGTGGTCAAAGCGCCGTAACTCCAAATAATTTTGAACCAGTTTCTCCTTAGCTCTTATAGAACTGGTAAGTGCGAAGAAAATAAAACACTGGAAGTGGACTAATTGTAATTTTTTAATGATGTTAATTTACCCTTAATCTTAATTTTTTGGAGATTAAAATTTAACTGTCTTATTACTGAAGCAGATAAGTATCTGTTTGAAAAATTCAACATTGTCCAATTTCAATGAAATTTGGTTTCCAAATAGATATTGATGTTGCGACTTCTAAACCTGTGTTGTAAATTGTTTGTTGACCGCCATTTTTGTCTCGCCCGCAACAAAATTCGCGGAAAGCGAGACATAGGCATTAAAAGTATGCCGACGAGGAAGGCGACGGCGATGGCGACAGCAACCTCGACAGCCTTAACTTTTACTAAATACAGGACATTTTGAAAACTCTTTGATGTAGGAACATAATATTTGGTCCAGTGGTAGTACTAATCAAGTGCTACCTGACGGACATAATGTCATGTGACCTTGACCTCAATTTTACAGTCAAGTGGCCACGATAAGCTTTTCTGCTTAAGTCAATTTCTCAATAACTAGAAGTGGTAGGTTGATAATATTGGGTATGTAGGTTGGTCTTGGGTAGTACATGTCAGTCTGGCAGGTGACTTTTGTCCTTGGCCTCAATTTCACGGTATAGTGGCCACATTAAGTTTTTCTGCTTAAGTCCATTTCTCAATAACTAGAAGTGATAGGTTGGTAATATTTGGTATGTAGGTTGTTCTTGGGTAGTACATGTCAGTCTGGCAGACGACTTTTGTTCTTGACCTCAATTTCATGGTCTAGTACTAAAAGCTTGAGAGACTGATGATCACTTGTATAACTTACAATGTTCCCACAATTGTGGCAACTGAAAGCCAGGTGAGCGATACTGGCTTCTTGGAGCCTCTAGTTTTTATGCACACTTGGGTATGCAAAGGTGAGCTTTTACCATCACTAGTCGTCCGTCATCCCTTTTCTGCCTGTCCATTGTCGGCCTTCAATAAACTTTTCTTTGAGAGATCTTCTTTGAAACCATTATGCCAGTTCAAACCAAACTTGGTCAGAATACCCTTTGGGTTGGTCCCCTTTAAAAATTGATGGATGTTTCATGGAATGTTTGTGTTGCCTGCACTATAATAGAGCCATTTTTTTGTTTAGTAAACCTCTGAAATCTTTGACATCAGAATTTGAAGCCTCAGGTGCACATCTAGTTCAGGGGAAAACAAATCCTGCAAATCTGTTTAGAAAATGATCTTTAGTTTTGAAGGAGTTTCAGATCAGTAAGCTGAATTAAAATAAAAATTATGTTAGCTCCATGAACCTTTAACATCTTTAAAACAAGAACATGTGTCTAACGGACACAATGCCCGCCTCACAGCTATTTTGAGCAATGCTATTTTTCGTGATGTTGGTGGCATGGGTAAATATTTGTTATGTTTTTTTTTTTCATATCCTAATGTGTATTTAAATGAAGTTTCATGATAATAGCATACATCTGTCACAGAAAAGAAATTTAAATCTGAGGTAAAATCTCATACTACCCCTCTTTTTTCCATGTTCAGTGAAGCATGAAGTTGGTAGTAAGGGTACATTTTTATTATGGTATTTGTTTAATTAGATGCTAAGGTGTATTTATATAAAGTTTCATGATAATGGCATACATCTTTCACAGAAAAAAAACTTCAACCAAAGGGTAAACCTCATACTACCCCCCTTTTTTCCATGATCGCTGAAGTATGAAGTTGGTAGCCGGGATAAATTTTTATTATGATTTTTGTTTAATTATACCCTAATGTGTATTTATACAAAGTATCATGATGATAGCATATATCCTTCACAGAAAAAAACTTCAACCTGAGGGTAAACCTCATACTTCCTCCCCCTTTTTTCCATGATCAGTGAAGCATGAAGTTGGTAGCCGGGATAAATTTTTGTTATGATTTTTGTTTACTCATATCCTAATGTGTATTTATACAAAGTTTCATGATAACTGCATACATTCTTCACAGAAAAAAACTTCAACCTAAGGGTAAACCTCATAATACCCCCCTTTTTTCCATGATCAGTGAAGAATGAAGTTGGTAGCCAGGATAATTTTTTATTATGATTTTTGTTTAATTATACTCTAATGTGTATTAAAACAAAGTTTCATGATAATATCATACATCCTTCACAGAAAAAAAAAATCAACCTGAGGGTAAACCCGACTTGGGACAGACAGAACCGAACACTATATGCCCCCCTACTGTCGAAGGCGGGGCATAACAACATTTTAAGTACCAGCAGCCCTTTTCACAAAAAAATCTTATGACAAATTTTAATCGTACTAGTAAGTCAATATGAAATGTTAAGAGACTTACAACTCATTTTTGTCACAAGATTTTTCGTGAAAAGGGCTGGTGATATAGTAGTCAACATATACTGAGAGTTTGGTTGGAATCTGACTAACAGTTTTGAAGGAGTTGCAGACTAACAAACAGAATACCTAAATGAGCTTTTTTCAGCTCAGCAGATCTTTAGAAATCTGTCAAATCAAAATTTTAAGTATTAGGTGAGCAACATATCCTGAAATTTGTGTTAGAATCTGACTTATGGTTTTGAAGGTTTTGTAGATTAACAAACCGCGAATTAACAAATGGGCTTTTTGGCTCAGTGTACCTCTGAAATATGTAAAAACCAAAATATCCAATATCGGATGCACACCTAGACTAGATGAACAAAATATGAATGTGCAAGTTTGGTTGAAATATCACTTATAGTTGTGATAAAGTTGCAGATTAACAAACCTGAAACCCTAAAATCTGTAAAATCATATTTCTAAGTGTAAAAAAAATAAAGATCATTTATAACATTTAATAAAATTACAATTCAAAATATATTTAGGTAAAGGGAATTGCAGTCTTAAACTAATAGACAAAGAAACAACATAAATTGTGAGAATCTTGAAAATTTTAAAATTAATCATGTTAATGCACACCGTTATTAAAGTGTTATTGTTATTAAAAAAAAATAAGAGAAGGGGCAGTCGGAAACGACAGCTAATTCACTCCACAAAGTTGTTCCATTCAAGATCTGGCTTGTTACTTAAATCTGAGCCTGTCATGCAAGAAATGTAGTGACCTCATTTCAACCAGGACAAGGATTTGAATAGTGAGAATCCTTGATCAGGAGCATAATACCTATAGCATATGCATCTACTGGTGAAAGATTAATCTTCTACAAGTTGTAGTATCCGTAAGATCAAGACTGTTACACAAACCTTAACCCAATCTGTAGCTTCATAACTTTACAAGACGCATCTACATACAAAATATTATTCCCGTAAGAGTTGTAGTATCCCAGATCTGGACTCTTACAAAAACTTTAACCTGAGTCACTCGTGCATGAAATGTAGGTCAAAGTGGCATAATTTTTATCTTGAGCTTCATAACTTTACAAGACGCATCTACGTACAAAATATTATTCCCCAAAGAGTTGTAGTATCACAGATCTGGACTCTCACAAAAACTTTAACCTGAGTCACCCATGCATGAAATGTAGGTCAAATCCACCTATTCTATAAACCAACCTCAAGTACTATTAAAAATGCATCCATGGACAAAACCTTGCCCATCTATGACTTGTTATTCAAAAGATATGTGGTCTTAAGTTTGAACGCACGGACAAACGGTCGAACGGGCGAAACGCTATATCCCCTCCCAAACTTCGTTGGGCGAGGGGATAATAAAATAGGCAGAAAATTATTTTGATTGGATGAAGGTAATTTAAACTGCAATTGATCTAAATCATGGAGGCTTCGGAAATGCAGTTAGATTTGACAAGTATGAAGAATAGAGAAGCGGGTCGTAAGCTTTGCAGGGTTGCCACACAACCTGAAAAAGCCCGTAAATTTCATTTTTTTTTAAGTTTCAAGGGCCTGGAAAAGACCTTGAATTTTATAATATTTGGAAATATCCTGGAAAAACCCTGGAATTTGATAAAATTAAGACAGTGGCTATTCAACCGGACCCGGTTAATATCGAAATCCCGTATGTAAAGCAACTCTTTTTTTTTTGCAACCCAGAATTTTCTCGACTATTTTTCTCCTTGAAAATGATTACAATGTTCTTGAAAAAAATCCTAGAAATCCCTTGAATTTGGAAACATCAAAATAGTGGCAACCCTGAATTTCGCGAGCGAAAATACATAAATGATAATGAGGGCAAGCATTGCTCAGTTTTTTTAACAGTCAGTCTCTTTACATACCCTTGCTTTATTTATTGTCATTTTATGTCAATTTCGCCATGGTGGAGTGTATGCATAAATGAGAATAGTTTACTTTATATCATAATTACAAAAATGTTCAATCCAAAAAGGAAAGTTGACAAATGAGGGGGAATAAATCCATCCAATTGTGTGGGCCTATAATTCTTCATAAACGATTATTCAGCTAAATCACACCAACCGATTAGCTCACATGACCCAAAAGGCCAATGTGAGCTATTGCTGTCACTTGGCATCCATCCGTCTGTTAGTAATTATCTCTTCTGAAAGCAATGAAGCCAATTCAACCAAACCGTAAGGGGTGAGACCAGTCTGGTCTACAATGTGTAATGTACTTTTAGCACTGCATTGGTATCAAAATAAAGTATATCAAACTGTGCAAAGAATACACACCTGGAATTTGAAATAAATAGCTATGAACTTATTGTTGTCGTCAAGACATGGTTCGGTCAAATTGTTTTGAATTAACTTCTGATTCAGTTAAAATATTTGAATCAATAGTTTTTCTAAACCTGTTGTGTTTTTGCTTAGTAGTTTAAACGGAGATCCCATGATGACTATTCACAATTCCAGGATCTAAAAAGAGTTTAATCTTATGGACAGCTGGAAAAGGGTTAAAACGAGGAGATAAAAGAAATTTAAGCCAGCAAATTGCATCACTGAAAAGTATACGGATAACGTGACACTTCAAATCAATCTAAATTGCAGGAGAAAAGAAAGAAAAGTCTGTTAAGCGTATACGAAGTTGAATGTCATTATATTTCAAGTCGAAACTAATAAGAATAAACAATATTTTATTGAAAAAATATCTAAAATTTGAAGATAAGAGACAATGTCTTTAACAAAAAAAAAGTCACAATTAAGCGATTGTTACAAATTTTGCATTTTTTTCGCCACCATCTGTCAATTAAAATTAAATTGAAACGGCTTAATTTTATGAAATTTTAATTACACGACATATATTTGGTTGCAATAACTTTATGTGTTTCATTTTTTTAATATTTATTTAAACGAGATTCCTTTTCTCATCATAATTGAAGGATGGCAAATTGATTTCTAACTAGAACTTAACAACTAACAAAAGGTGAATCTGGAGTCAACGGTGAAAAATAATTAAACTAATAATCTAATTAAGACAATAACGAAAGCTCAAAATTTCAGATTTATTGGGTTATAAAAACAACGGCTCGGGGCATATATCTTTATATCATCATTTTTACAGTTCGGTGTCAATTATAGTGAAAGGCCTGAATGGTGGACTTCTAATATATACAACGTGAGGTGTCAGTGAAATCTGACACATTCTCTTGATTAATCTCCGTGTTTCACGCACTTTTCATGTTTTATTATGACCCCTCATGTACGGATCGTAGAAATTAAATTGATACAAAGTAAAATATATGAGAGCTAATCTGTTATGAAAACCAGCTACACGCGCAACCATGAAATTTCAATGATAGAAAAAAAATGATAAGTGGCTACAACAGGCGATTAGAAAATATAAACAAAGTAATTCACGGAAAAGGAAAACTTATATTACAGAACGCACTTTTCTCAGCATGTAGCAATTCTTAACTTCCAAAATATAAAATTCAACAAATTGCAGTTTTGGTAAGGCATTTGGTAACTTTAAACATGTTAGGTATACCGCTAAAATCTGCTAGTGCCGGTTCCAAGTCTGACTATCCCGAGTTCCCATCGTTGTTTAAATTTGTCTTTTGTCCTTTTGTGCATTGTCGTCTCGGAGAACCTTTTTCTCGCCATTTTGAAATGTTAAAAGTCGGTAACCGAAATCAATTCTTTCCTTTCTCGGATATCAAGTTTTTTTCTGTTTTTTTTTTTTTTTTTTTTTTTTTTTTAGTTTAAAAATCTTTGGTTTTTCTCAATATCGCTTAAAATATCTTTAAAAGGTATACCGTAGGAACCAAATAATACACTCAGGACATGGCTATACCCTAAAAGATTCCCTAATAGTAGGAATATTTATACATTATTTATTACCATTGGGCCGATACCTCTGCTGGTGGACTGTTAGTCCCCGAGGGTATTCACCAACCTAGTAGTCAATACTTCGGTGCTAGCCCGAAAACCGATTTTATTGAAACTTGCCATATATAAATTTTACAAAATGTTGATTAAAACTAAGGAGCATCTCCCTCATGCATAGCTCTGACCTTATCTGAATTTTGGCTTTTCTATTTGGATCCTTTTTTGGTTATTTGTTCTCTGTGGGTTTTACTACATTTTCGGTTAATGGACTTCAAATGTTTTGGTTTTTGCAGAAAATGAATTAACAGTAACTTCGGCATTTTTGTTATTTAGAAGACAAAAGGCGGTTTAAAGCAATTTATATTTGTGTTGTCTGAATATTGAGCAAACAATAAGTGTACGCGCTTGTAACACAAGCCCCATATTTAAGGTTTGGGAAAATGGCTATAATTTATTTTGTGTGTGTTCACTTTCTGTCTCTCACTTTTGCTGTGCACATTAATGCTATAATATATGTGGTGAATATGGTTGGGGAATTTATGAGAAGTGGGAGTGTCTAAAAAGATGCAAACGGGAAAGGATAAAGCGGATGTGACGCCTGAAAATGTGTGAACTTGAAAAAGAGATTTTAAGAGTTTAAGAGGATAAATTTAATACCCCAACCCCCATAACACCAAAAAAGGAAGTGCGAGTTTTTGTGACCCACTATGAAGATAATTTCATATTAATGTTGCAAACTTCATTTGTAGGAAAAGGCGCTACAAGTAAGAATCACTTGTGTCTTAACCATGTTAACCCGTTTGCTTTATTCTGTAGCAAATGAAATAAATTTATTATCATTATTAGATATATTTTATCTGATTTCAATAAAATATACAAGAGGATGCTATCATGACTACATACAATTAGCATGTGTTAGCAATAATTTAACCCTTTGCTAGATGTTTATAAATCTGTCCATTTGTCATTTCATAGCCGCAAGGGATTGTCAGTTTCAATGTTCGTCAAATTAAAATGAGCATGAATATCAATATCAATCAAAATTATGAAGGATATGAAAAATTAATACACGAGTATTCTTTTTAATTACAAGCATTGTCAATCTGTATGCGAGGTTATTTTTATGGGCAATTTTTCATTTACAATCAAAGGTTGAAGTGACCTGACTGTTTAATGGATAAATCCATAGAGAAATTATCACTTATAATTTCATAAAAAAAGTACCATAATATTATTACCAATGAAATATGTTGATACTGTTGAAACCATCGTTTGCCCGTTAACAGGTTATTAAAATTGATACATAGACAACCCATTCAGGTAAAGGAAAAATAAAATTGAAGGGAAAAGGCCTGGGGGAAAAGGCACCTAGACTTTTTCTTCAGTTGCAAAAATAGTTCCCATTGATGAATGTTTGTATCATTGTTTGTTGCAACACTTGATTTTATCTGCACTGATGAGACATAAGTTGTCGAAATGCGCA
>MJUU01047885.1:0-38059 GCA_002080025.1 Modiolus philippinarum | reverse complement strand
TTAGTCCCCGAGGGTATTCACCAACCCAGTAGTCAGTACTTCGGTGCTGACCCGAAAACCGATTGTTTTGAAACTTACAATATCTAAATTTTGCAAAATTATGTTAAAAACTAAGGAGTATCTCCCTCATGCATAGCTCTGTCCTTAGCTGAATTTGTTTTTTTTTCTATTTAGATCTCTTTGGTTATTTGTTCTCCATCAGCTTTAACCTATTTTTCGATTAATGGACTTCCAAATTTTTGGATTTATCTGCACTGATGAGACATAAGTTGTCGAAATGCGCATATGCAGAAAATAAATTATCAGTAACTTCGGTATTTTGTTATTGTTACCACTGGGTCGATGCCACTGCTGGTGGACTGTTAGTCCCCGAGGGTATTCACCAACCCAATAGTCAGTACTTCGGTGCTGACCCGAAAGCCGATTCTTTTTGGAAACTTACAATATCTAAAATTTTGTAAATNTTGTTGAAAACTAAGGAGTATCTCCCTCATGCAAAGCTCTGTCCTTAGCTGATTTTGGCTTTAAATTTAGATCACTTTGGTTATTTGTTCTCTGTCAGTTTTTAAACATCTTTGAGTTTATGGTCTTCCAAACGTTTAGATTTTATCTGCACTGATGAGACATAAGTTGTCGAAATGCGCATATGCAGAAAGTAAATTCACAGTGACTTCGGTATTTAGTTATTTGTTAAAGATGAATTGAAATGACATTTGTACGATTTCATAACTAATTTTTTTTAATGTTCAAATACATTCATAATTATTTTCTTTTAATGCTCAAATACACGAAGTAGGGATATCATAGTTTGTTTTATTTCGAAATTCAGTATTACCTGATTATATCCCCGCTTTAGCGGGTGGTATATAATGATTATAGTGCCCGTCCGTCCGTCCGTTCGTTCTTCCGTCCGCCATAGTGGTAAACACTTTGTGGCGACAACTCTTCCTAGACTTTCACAGAATGTTCGGTATGTATTGCCATTGTGCACCATCTATTTAAAAATTTGATATGATATGATTTTTCATTCTTCTTTTTTTTTGTTTCTAGAATCAGATGTGGGATCGGGGGTATGTATTTTAGTGAGCTTTGCTCAGTTATTCTAGTTTAGTTATAGATTCAGCATCAGATTTAGTTCCCTTGTTACAATTTGCGCACAATAGTCAATCAAATGGTTGCTGTCATACCGGTACAATGGAAAAATAAATTAATTAATAATTACTTTAAAAGATAACAAAATGAAAAAAATAAAGAGAAACACAATAGAATAATTCAAGGTAAGTAACAAATTTAAGATTAAAAAAGCCGTTTCGAGATTGGAATTAATGATACAGTGCAAAACCCAAGACTCATGCAACACATTCTTTTGGAAATGCTAAATATTATACAATTAGGGCACTTCCAAGAGATCAATTTGGGGTTTAACGGAGCAATAAAGTAACATTGAACGAGGGTTTACCCCGAGTTCAATCTTATCTTTTGCGCCCCATTAAACCCCATATTGATCGAGTATAGAAGCGCCATAATTGTTTTATTATATTTGATTGACATGTCTTACGTCACTTAGAGGACAACCATTTGATTTTGAGGGGGGGNGGGGGGGGGGGGGCTGGCAGATTTTGTAAATAAATATTCTGTCCCTGAAAAAGTTTGAAATAAATAATCTGGCCTGCGCATCCAAGAAAATAAATAATCTGACCTTACATCCATTGGTACGATACGATTATGTTAGTGAAAATAAAAATTTTCGCCGTGAAGCGGCGAAAAATAAATATTCTTGCCCGCAAAATTTTGAAAATAAATAATCTGGCTCGACCGAATTTGCCAGGCCCCCCCTCAGAATCAAATTGTCGTCCCCTTATGACAAACAAAAGGCCCGTCCCATGACCCTTTCCATACCCCAAAATGATTATTTATTAACAAACTTGTTCTCGTCTTGATATAGCTGAAATATTACTCGGTAGACATTAAACAATATTCAATCAATCAATCAAACAAAAGGGGCGTGGTATATATATTGTGGTGATAAAGGGGTGTGGCCTGTAAACATCAATCAAATAGTGTGCAGTATGATAATTCATCAGGATCAACTGTGCAATATGAGGTTTTATTGAGTATAGGTGCATTTCTATACTTTATACATAGAAATAAAAGTACAAATATAATCAAGGGGTCCAACCTAATTGGTTGGAGAAGTCCTAATTTGGTTTGAGCAAAATCGTTTGTGGATAAGTTTAAGTTACTAAGGACGTTTAAATTGATAAAATTGTTACCTTTCGGAAATGACTACATAAATTCACCCTTTTCAGTCAATTTTTGTTCAAAATATATAAGATTTCGAAAGCTATTGAAGAAAAACATCAACGACCTACATTTTGAACTTCTGCAAAATTTTTGAAACGGTTTTTTTCAATAACTTTTGAAATCTGTAATAGTTTGAATAAGTATTGAATGAAAAAGATTCAATTACATAATAATTGCCGAAAAGGAACATTTTTATCAACTAAAATGCTCTTAATAACCCAAATTGATACAAAAACGATTTTGCTTCAACCAAATTAGGGCTTCTTATATAACTTATGTTTTGTTGATATCTCTGTTATAATCTTGTTAATTGGTAATGAGAGTGAAGATATATAATTATCGCTGCAGTCAAGCAAGTGGCAAAACTTTAAGTTTACCGAAATTAAGATTTACACCCCAAGCTCTCTCTCTTTCATTGACAAAGACAACATTGTATACATTTGTCGGGTTTTCACGTCTGATATATCTACGATGTAGACATTTCACATCGATCAATCTTACACATTTTGTAAACTTGTCGTGTTAATCTTGATTTTATTACAATAAAAGTTTTGCCACTTCCTTGACCGCAGCAAATAAAATTATTTTAACTAACAATATACAGTTTGAATAGGTTGCACTGAGTAAACATTAATTTTCTATGTTTACATCCCAGCTCTTTTGTTCTAGCAAGGTTATCTGAGTCGGATCACCCAAACAATCTCACCCCATTTAGTACAATTATCTATGTTTACATCACAGCTTTTTTTATCTGGCAGGGGTTATCTGAGTCGGATGACCCCAGCAGTCTCACCCTAGTTAGAACAAAGGATTTTTTACTTTTTATTTTGTTTTTGTCAAGGCCAGATTTTGAGAACTGTTCAGTTCTTTGAACTTAGTAAAATTTTGTGATTAAATATCAAGAATTAACAAGAGGCTCTCAAGAGCCTGTATCGCTCACCTGGGTCCTATGCAACACTATAATTCCCAATTAATGGTCCATCTTTGGTGGTGTAGGTACATAAAAATCAGAAACTTTTTATAAAATTTAATTAAGATTTTTCAAGCAGTTTCAGAGAAGATTTTTGAATGCAGTTTCCANACTTAAGGGGCCTATGTTAATCTACGTTCCCTGCTGGCAGCTATTTAACATAAAACTTTGAAGAGGGTCACCCAAGGACTATCATATCAAAATTCTACTGAAATTGTTCAAGCAGTTTCATGGGTGAAGATCTTCTTATGCATTTCCCACTGGGTCAAATGTAAAACTAAGTTTTGCTACTGGTGGCCATGTCGGAAGACGGATCAGCACTACAATAACAAGCTTGGTCAAAATCTCACAAGTTTCATTTATGCAATGTTTAAATTGAATCCATTCAGTGGTTTTCCCTGATATCTTTGTATGCATTTCCCCCTAGGGTCCAATTCATCGCTGGCGGCCATGTTGGATGATGCATCAGCACCGAAGTAACAACACTTGGTCTGCTTCTCATAAGCATCATTTATGCAAAGTTTGGATTAAATCTATTAAGCAGTTCTCCAGTTAAATTAAGTTCACATCTGGTGACACTTGGTCAGCACCTGACAGGCATCATTCATGTCATGTTTGATTTAAATTCATTCAGCAGTTTTCATGAAGATCTTTGTGTGCATTTCCCATAGGGTCCAATGCTGTCGACCATGTAAGATGACGGATTCGCACCAAAGTAATAACACTTGGACAGCACCTCATAAGCATCATTCATGCCAAGTTTGGTTCAAATCCATTTACTGGTTCTCAAGTAGAAGTTCTTTGTATGCATTTTCCCATAGGGTCCAATGTTAAAATTAAGATCTCCGCTGTCAGCCATGTTGGATGATGGATAGGCACCAAAGTAACAACACTTGGTCAGCACCTCATAAGCATCATTCATGCCAAGTTTGGGTCAAATCCATTCAGTGGTTCTCAAGTAGAAGTTCTTTGTATGCATTTTCCCATAGGGTCCAATGTTAAAATTAAGATACCCGCTGGCGGCCATGTTGGATGATGGATCGTCACAAAAGTAACAACACTTGTTCAGCACCTCATAAGCATCATTCATGCCAAATTTGGTTCAAATCCATTCGGTAGTTCTCAAGAAGCTTTGTATGAATTTTCCCATTAGGTCAAATGGTTAACTAAGTTCCCCGCTGGTGGCCATCTTGGAAGAGGTCGGAAAACTTGACTGCGTTCAATAAAATGTAGTCCTTGACATGCTGAACATTTTTGCAATTTAAACTTGACCTCTATCTCAAAGCGTTTTGGAAATATAGGACAAAAAGTATAAAATCACGAAAATTTGACCAATAAAGGGCCATAACTCATATATAGGTGATTGGATTTTCTTCAAAATTTCCATATGGGTAGATCTTAACATGCTGAACATTTTTGCAATTTAAACTAAACCTCTATCTGTAATAGGTTTTTTAATAAAAAATAAAGAACATCAAAATTTTGAAAATTTTGCGGAAACAGGGCAATAACTCTAAGATGAGTCTTCAAATTTTCTTCAAAATTTCAGCATAGGTAGATCTTGTCATGCTGATTATTTTTACTACGTCATATTTTTGATATCTGTAACGGTTTTTGAGCTATTTGCCAAAAGCTGTATTTTACCCCTGTTCTATTTTTAGTAACGACAACCATGTTGTTTGACGTAAGACGTAGAAAATTACAAATTTGAAACTAGATACCTTAGTGATGATTGGTTTCATTTGACCCAGTGGTTTCAGAGGAGAAGATTTATGAAAGTGAGCTTACGACGGACGACAAATGATGGCAATAGTCCACCCTGGCATAGCCATGTGAGCTAAAAACGTTGAAAAATAACATAGTCCATGGTCGGATTCGAACCAGGGTCATTTCGTTTACTAGACTTCTGCCTTACCTACTAGACCATGAACTCGTTTGAGTTACCGTGTAAAAAAATCGTATATAAACAATCGTTGTGGGGTACAATAAGGATATATATTATTCTTTTCGTATGAAATAATTATTTCATTACATTATAATCATAGAAATAATTTTTAAGAATATAAATCGACGTTCCTTCACTTTATATATCAGCTGGGATGTAAAATAGTTATCACACTCGGATTTGGTGTGTCTACATGTACAAGCTCATCTGGCCGTCGGGGTGATCTTATACAGACACATGCACCGCGTCTTTTTGTGATAACTATTACATAAACCCCTGCAGCTCACCCACAAACTAAATACAGTCCGAAGGACTTTATGTAAAGTTTGAGAATGACCTTCCGGAGTTTATACACACATAATTTCGTAAAAACAGTGCTTAATTCTTATAATTCCAAATAAGTTCATAAAATATGTTTGATCGGAGTAAACGAAGTCTATATTTGCTGCACTATATTTTCTTGGAGTGGATAAATGGGCATATAGAAATATCGAAAAATATTTCTTTTGTTAATCATGAGGTTTAGCAATGAAAATGAACGTGACAATTGCATTTGGAATTATCAGATAATCCAGTATGCATTGTAAATGTTAAAAGAACATGTGTAGCAATATTTGTCATATTTAAAACGTTTTTCTTGGACTGAATTTAAATGCTTCAACAGCATCAAAACCGTTAATTTTTGCTGAACCATCCGTCCTAACGGAGTTCACTTGAGCTTACATCCCAGCTCGTTTGTTCTAGTAGGGGTGATCTGAGTTGGATCACCCCAGCAATGTCACCCCAGTAAGAACAAAGGATTTTTATCCCCTCGCCCAACGGAGTTTGGGAGGGGATATAGCATCTCGCCCGTCCGTCCGTCCGTCCGTCCGAGTGTCCGTCCGTTCGTCCCACCTCACGTTAAAGTTCGCGTTTAGCTTCCTATCTTAGAAACTACATGTGGCACATCAATTACCTTTGGTCAGTGGATGCGTCTTGGAGAGTGATGCTGCTTCAGATGATAATTGGGTCACTCTGATGTACATTTTACGCTTCAATGACACAGGATAAAGTTTGCGTTAAGGTTCATATCTGAGAAACTACATGTGGCACATCAATGATCTTTGGTCAGTGGATGCGTCTTTGTGAGTGATGCTGCTTTAGATGATAATTGGGTCACTCTGACCTACATTCTACGCTTCAATGACTCAGGTTAAAGTTTACTTTAAGGTTCATATCTGAGAAACTACATGTGGCACATCAATAATCTGTGGTTAGTGGATGTGTCTTGGAGAGTGATGCTGCTTCAGATGATATTTGGGTCACTCTGACCTACATTTTACGCTTCAATGACTCAGGTTAATGTTAGTGTTAAGGTTTATATCTGAGAAACTACACGTGGCACATCAATCATCTTTGGTCAGTGGATGTGTCTTAGAGAGTGATGCTGCTTCGAATGATAATTGGGTCACTCTGACCTACATTTTATGCTTCAATAACTCAGGTTAAAGTTTGTGTTAGGTTCATATCTGAGAAACTAAATATGGCATATCAATCATCTTTGGTCAGTGGATGCATCTTCGAGAGTGATGCTGCTTCAGATGATCATGTAATTTGGTCAATCTGACCTACATTTTACGCTTCAATGACTGAGGTTAAAGTTTGCGTGTTAAGGTTCATATTTGAGAAACTACATGTAGCACATCAATCGTCTTTAGTCAGTGGATGCGTCTTGAAGAGTGATGCTGCTTCAGATCATAATTGGATCAATTGACCTACATTTTACGCTTCAATGACTCAGGTTAAAGTTTGCGTTAAGGTTCATATCTGAGAAACTACATGTGGCACATCAATCATCTTTGGTCAGTGGATGTGTCTTGGAGAGTGATGCTGCTTCAGATAATAATTGGGTCACTCTGACCTACATTTTACGCTTCAATGACTCAGGTTAAAGTTTGCGCTAAGGTTTATATCTGAGAAACTACATGTGGTACATCAATCATCTTTGGTCAGTGGATACGTCTTGAAGAGTGATGCTGCTTCACATGATAATTGGGTCACTCTGACCTACATTTTACGCTTCACTGACTTAGGTTTAAGTTTGTATAAAGGTTCATATATGAGAAACTTCATGTGGTACACTAATCATCTTTGGTCAGTTGATGCGTCTTAGAGAGGATTATGCTACTTTTGAGAATATTTTGAAATTTTAACTGAATTTGGAAATTAAATTGCTACAGGCGAGGGGATCAGCTGTCGTTTCCGACTACTCCCATCTTGTTACTTTGTATTTTGTTTTTGTCAAGGCCAGAATTTGAGAACTGTTCAGTTCTTTGAACTTAGTAAAATTTTATGTTTAAATATCAAGTTTTTAAAACGTTGAAAAATAACATAGTCCATAGTGGGATTCGAATCAGGGTCTTTTCCCTACTAGACTTCTGCCTTACCTACGAGACCACGAACTCCTTGGAGTTACCTTGTTAAAAAATCGCATAATAAAGAATAGTTGTGGGGCACAATAAGGATATATATTATTATTATGGTATGAAATATTTATTTCATGACATTATTTGCACGGAAATAATTTTTATGAATATATATATCGATGTTCCTTCACTTTATATACACAAATGTATTGGTCATCTTATACTGACACACCGCGTCCTCGTGTGATAACTATTACTGATTAAACTGTTATTACCCAAATTTATTGAACAGATTGGGCGTGGCTTAATTAAGTTGTGTTGTAGGTAAGTTTAAAACGAATAATCCCGATATAATTCAACCGTGACCAGTCAGATCAATTAAATAGAGTAATACTAAAAATTCAGACAATGTACGATTTTACGTCACAATTAAAAAAGAAGTGCCGCTGTTATAATAATCGCCCATCTTGGCCTTTGCAGAAGGGTCTTCAATAGACAAACAGAAATCTAATCCTCTCCTTTCTAGTGTAGGTCTATAGTTGTAATAAAGCTCATATTTGCAGAGCGACATTTCTGCTACTGATTGCCAAAAATTGGTATGATGTTCCTTTTTTTTTAAAAACAACATATGGTTGGAGATTGTTATAAAACGACTTTTTTTTTGTAGTCACATTATAAACGGAGCGGTTGGTGTTGTTATATAATTCAATAATTTCCACACATATGTTTCATTATTATTTAACTTACAAATAGCTAACTACTTAACTTACTCATTTCTGCATAGGGCCATTTCGACAACTTATGTCTCTTCAGAGCAGATAAAATCAAAACGATGTAAAATATAGTAATTCCCCCGACAGTCACAAAAGTTAACACAAAAATTGTTTAATGAAAGTAAGGGGATAACAGAAAACACCTACAATGGCTGAAAATTACAATTACATGCCACAATCTGCCAGGGAAAGACACACGAAAAACACAAACAAGACAAATATAAACAACGATAGGAACTCTGGACAGCCGGACTAGGTATCAGCACTAACAAAAGCCAGCGATAAGGTTAAACCGGATTATGGGTACCCAAACCCCCTTTGTCTGTCCCGTTTTCCTATAGTACAATACACATACGAATAACACCCAATACAGGTAGACTGCTAACTCCATGACCACAATCTTGAAAGGAGACAAAAAGACAACACGCAAAATTTTGAAAGATGGTTGAAGGGGCGCTTGCCGCTAATCTGCCGACTGGCTTACTGGCACTACGAGAGAACTTCTAAGAAACTTTTAACAGTTTCCAATTCGCCATCCAGCAAATGAGGACCTTCCACTATCATTACTTCCAATGTCACCAACCCTTGCCTCTGTGGTATGAGTCCTGACATAAACTTCGTCTCCCCTATTAGCTGACACCACGATTATACCGGTCTGGTAATCTTGATCGCATGCGTTTGTATTTGCATGATACATATAGGTAACCCCTTCAACATTGGTGCAAAACATTCTGCTGCTATATGTTGTGAATGTCTTCTTTTAGACTTTTTATTTGGCAACGGATGACAGCTATTGTAAGAGCACTTTGCCACTTGATTTTTGTTTTTTGGCGATCCCCGCATCCACGGGGAAAAATTCATGGATGTCGCGTTATTAGACATCTAGCAGTTAGTTCTGTTCAAACCGGTGCTAGGAGTCGTCTTGAACTTACTTTGAGGTATCAGCAAGGCCTCATGGCGACTTTAAAACGAGGAACAATAAAAACGGTGTTCAGTTGCTTGGTTTTACCATGTATGTTTAGAGATTTATCCACAATTAATCTCATAAGTCAAAACGTTCTAAACACAAAGTATTCTTTTCAATATTATAATTTCAAAATATAGCTAGACTATTAGACGAAAGCTGACATAATTGTAAAAAAAATAACAAGAAACACACAATGTATGGAATGAGCATGGAACAAATAAAACTGTCATGTAAATTCGCCAATACAAAGGAGTAAATATTAAACAAAATCAGACAACTGGATATACCATATTACGAACTATGAGTCAGGAAATAACAAAATACCGAAGTTACTGTGAAATTAGTTTTTGCAAATGTGATTTCGACAACTTATGTCTTTTCAGTGCATATAAAATCATCACCCCTACTAAGCTGGGTTCTCGGCGAACAGTTTAGGCAAGAAGAGATCGCGTATACTTGGTTCAGTCCGGTTGGATAATGTTTAGCCCGGTTGAGAAAAATGTAAACGAATTACTCATTTTAAGTATAACATTAGATAATGTTTTGGTATTTGAACATTACCTTAATAGCTTAATAGGGGTGGACATCCATTGACCGAAATATGACTGTGTTAAAACATTATCGTTAAGATTTAAATAGAAAATCCAAATGAGCTAAGGACAAAGATATGCACGAGGGAGATACTACTTAGTTTCAAACAAAATTTTCTTAAATAAGATACATATTGCAAGTTTCCAAATTTAATCGGTTTTGGACCAACATCAAAGTAATGGCCACTAGATAAGTAAATATCCTCAGGGACTAACAAATTGATAATAAGAAGTGATACATGTTGCAACAATTAATTTCATTGCCTAAAGTACTTACGCGACCCCGATTCTTCGTCTGATGTTTGGAACTTTGACTCTCCAATACTCTCAGATCGTTTAAACATTTTCTCTCTTAGATAAGATATTTCTTCCTTGCATGTCTTTTCCGATTGTTTGAGTAAGCGAATTTCCGCGTTCTGTAATTTCATTATATAGAGTATATGTTCTAGCGTCTCTATACGTTTGGTTTGCTCATTCATTAAAGTTTCTATCCGTTCGAATCCTTCTTCTAAAATGTCACCATCCGATTGGATTTCTCTTTGGGCCAGATTTCTTACAACGGACACCAAAACTACATACACCAATGCAAAACTTTTCATAGTTTCTAAATCTTTTGGAGTACTGCTTAAAGATAACGAAAGATACTATACCTATCTTTTTGTGGCATTACTAATAATCTTTGACATTCGGTGCAGACTATATATACGTACAAGATAATATGCCTCCAACATGAAGACTGTGTTGTAATTTTAAACTGTTGCTGGCATATGCATGTGTTGTAATTTTTTAAAACTGGTCCGAAAACCGATTTTGTTTGAAAACCACCTCTGGATTGCTATGTGATTTCTATTTCCAAGATGACAACAGATCTTTCCCTCTGATACTAAAGATTGGTTTTCCTCTATCGGATTGGACTTTACTTCCGGAGTTGACATGTTCAATACGGCGGGTGTCTTATAAGAAGCAGGACATGCTTACTATAGCGGTACACCTGATCTCACACATGATTTTTATTGGATCCGTATTGTTCATCTGTATGTGTGTCTTCATTTTCTTTCTTTTTTGTCCTGTACTCAAGTGGTGTCCTTTTTTCTTAATGTTTCCGATGTTGCCTTTGTCCATGGATTGTTCGTTTTTTGAAAAACGGTTCGGTTCTCACTTTCATTGCAATATCTAACTTTAAGAAAATTGTGTTAAAACCTTAGAAGTATCTCATTTGGTGCATAGCTCTGTCCTTTGCCGAGTTTGGCTTTCTGTTTAAGATCATATTCGTAATTTGTTCTCTGTTTGCTTTTAAACACATTTCGGTTTATGGATTTCCAAATGTTTCGTTAGATCTGCACTGTAGAGACATAAGTTGTCGAAATGACCATATGCAGAAACTAAATTCAAAGCAAGTTCGGTATTTTGTTATTGCTGACCTTTAGCCTCTGTAGACACTCAATTTACTGTGGCTTCGGTATTAACCAATCTACTGGGGTTTAACCGCTTGCCGATGAGTCTAGCCCTCAGCTGAGTAGTGCAATATTTTGGTACTGCCACCCCCCCCCCCCCAAAAAAAAAAACGTTTTTNGGTTTTTTTCTAAAAAAATATTTTGGATCTGATTTTATGTGAAAAAAATTTTTTGGCTGCCAAAATGATGAAAAAAAAATTTGTGAAGGAGGCATTCTGCCCCAAAAAAATAATGTTCATTTTGAAATAAAAAATATTTTTGTTGATACGCGCAAAAAGAAATAAATAATTTGTTTCGTGCAAAGCGCGAAAGCGCGAAAAAAATTTTCTGTCCAGAAAAAAAAAACCATAACCCCCCCCTTTCAGGTTAAATGGTCGGTCCCTAATGCAAAGCCTTGTCCTTGCCTGATTTAGGTTTTTGTTTAAGACAATATTTTAATCTGTTTCTTGTCAGCTTTTTATGCATCATTTGTTGCTCTTTACTTGTTTTGATTTGATCTGCAATGAAGAAACATAAGCTGTGCAGGGTATCTGAAGAAACTTAGTGTACAGTAACTTCGGTAGTTAATCAATCAGAAAACTGTCTAATTTATTACGCATAGAGAAACATATTTCCACTGATTATTTTGGTATGTTTCAGCAATTGTTTTAGTTACTTAAAACTAGTCAACTCTGAAGTAGTAGTTGTATTCAAATATTTTTTCCATTGTCAAAATTTTGTCAGGAAACAATTCTCTCCAGAGTTTTCCTTCATTTTTGATTAGCTCCTTATTTGCCTTGAAATATATGAAAACATAATTGGAAATTGATAACATTTAGTACATTGTCTATTCTATGCATTTTAAGTGAACTATGACCAAGAAAAAAGGGTCCATGTACAAACATATTTAACCTTGTTTGAATGGACAAAACCCGAGGATATAGAATGTTTCTGAAAAACTGAAGCTAATACTCCCTTAACAGAGCAAGACATGATTACCCTTCTGGAACACCTGATGGCACTCTCAGTTTCATGGGAGTTCACACTGTGAGTGCCTTGATTTTGAATTTTGTGTGTGTTTTTTTTTATTTCTGTGCTTTGTAGCTGTCTAACGTCATTGTTTTCTGTGTTTTCTTTTTTGCCATTCGATTTTTGTAAATACCGCTCCATTGTTCCTTCGGCATCTACTGTCGTTGTTCCATTACCTTTGGACTAAGCTCACTAACCGGCGACTACATAACTCTTTTTCATATGAATCAAATGTTTGAATATTTAATGTATAAATATAAAAAAGGTCCAATTGACTAGAATCAGGCCAACTTTAAGTAATTTTTGAAGCAATAAAGACAACAAAAATGCCAAGAAAAACGATTTTCAATCAGTTTGACCAATTTTTATGCAGTTTGATACAAATTACAGTAAAGTCACCATTCGTCCATTAATTTTTTTCATGTGCATGTATAGCAAATAGACTATTGTAATCACATAAACCAAAATGTTTTATAGTTACGAATATCATAACTGTCATTTTTATCAAAGATGCTCAGAAAATCAATTTCATCCGTTCACTGATTGTTTTATTACCCTCATAGATCAAACACAAGATAAAGTATAGAACTTGTTTGATTGTGGTATTTTTATATTTTCATACATGAATGAGGAAAAAAAACTTGCATTCTAGGACCAATTTTGACAGTAAAGTACAATTTTAATGTTAACTTCTCCTACCTATTAGGAGATTTCAGTAACTTTTCCAATCGTCTTTATCCTATCACAGTGACCCTAGGATAAAAACCACCAAAAAATTTCTGTTATACATCAGGTGGTAGCTTTCTCTTGTTTTTGAAAGATCTTTTTTTTTTCTATTTTCTGTCCGGTAGGCCAATTGAAGGCCATACTGGTCGAAACATTGGGCTCTTGACTTTCCCTTTTGTCATTTTTATTGTTTTTCTTTTTTTTTTGTACATTTCTGTTTATTTCTTCCTTTTATTTGTGGCCTATACTATAACCATTTATATTTTTTTATCACATACAACACTATAAAGACAAAATTTCAGAATTGTAAAGATGTTCTCCTCGCTTGCGGAGTGTATGTTTCACAGATAATTCGTTATGCGAGAGCAAAAATTATACAGACTTTCTCATTAGACATAGCTATCTCCGTGACCGCCTTATTTACCAAGGCTTCAAAAATTTCTCTTACGATCATAAATAAGATATAAGTCCCTTGTTGAAAAATTTGTAGTTTCGGTCCGAAGTCTGATTTAAGATTCTTTCTTTACTTAATGCTGGGATGATCATTTCTTTTAAACGTCTACGACCTTTCAATGGCAATTGCTGTTGAGTTGCTACGTGACACTACCGCAATGGAAAAAAGGAGATTGTGGCTAGCCATAAATCTGTTTCTTTTGAAATACCTGCTATGTTCGGTAAATTTGTTATTACCCTCATTTATACTAACTTAGTGTTTGTCGCTGAATTGTTCATGTTACATTTTTATTTTTGTTTTTTAAACATTTAGACAAGATTTATTTTTTACGAGGCATAATTTGCTAAGGTGCTGACAAATTGATTAAAAACCTGGTGATATACATGTTCTTTTTTCACCCCAGCAAAGGAGTTATTTCCGAAAATGTAGGCCACTTATTGTCTCTTTAATATATGTTTTAGATTTTATACCGGTATTATCTTTTTATATCTTTATGTCGTTGTTCTCTTTGTACACAGATATTCTACTTCTGTATCTTTTGGAATTCAAAAACTGCTTAAGAAACAACTTGTAATGTTTTTAATACACCAAAAATTTTGTGAAACGATGGCAGTAGAATACCGAAAGAACAAGGGAAGCGAAGACCACAAAAATCGAAATCAATAGACATGACAAAAACGGCAACAGAGCAACAGAGAAAAACAAAGACAAAATAAGGACAGCCACAATGCAGGGAAATAAAAAGACGACATTAAAAACTAAGGCACTTATAGTGTGAACTCCCATGAAAACCGGGAGTGACATCAGGTGCCCCGGAAGGGTAAGCATGTCCTGCCCCGCTAGCACTACCCGTCACACTATCAGTGATGCCTAGTGTTTTGAAAGTTTATCCGAGTGATTTACGCAGTATATTATATTAAAATAAAAGTAAATAAGCACTAAATTATTATCAATAAGTCCCTAATCGCCATCCGGAAAAGGAGGATCTTCCATACCCATCACTTCCAATAATACCATTTCTTGGATGAGTAGAATGTGTTCTGACATAAACTTTATCTCCCATATTTGCCGAAACTACAACTAGTCCAGTATGATGATCTTGATCGCACTCATTCGTAGCATGGTGAAGCATAAAAGTAGCACCTTCGACAACGGCATTTCTAATTAACTCAGTTCCACCAGAATTTGTACAAACCAATCTGATGCTGTATGAGAATACATATATACCGTCAACAGGAACTGTAAATATTCCGGTATTGCCATTGTAGCCACCATTTTGATTTGTTTTTACAGTGTCAAAAACTAAAATTTCTTGTGGACCTGGATTCTGCGAGCCATTATTCATATAAGCATAAAATGCGATGGGCGTTTCTGGAATGTCTGGTTGAGTACCAAGTAAAAGTCTCTTTTCTGAATTCTCTGACTCTGAAAGGAAATTAAAATATCCTTTATAGTAATCTGCTTCTATCAATTCTACCAAATTCTTTGAGCTTGCAATTTGTTTTACTAGCAGTTCCAGCCTTTGAAAAAATCAGCGGTTCTAAGAAGTTAAAGGCTATTTATGTAATTTTTGTCGATTATGCCAAGGCTCTGCTCGAAATTCAAATTTCGTTGTCTTGCTTAAAATGACGAACCATAACAAAGGCACTGTATTTAACGGTTAACATACATGTCTAGTAAGTTATCGAGTCAGATTTCAAAGTATCTTGTAGGGCGAAACAAAATTTCTGAGGACAAAGCTGTCTACACTGCATGTATCAAGCGGCCGTAGGAAATCATAGGAAACCATCCGTAGACGTAGAAATTGCATGGCCATATGTTATAGCAAGTTTCCGCTGGGGGTAATATTTGACATTGGTTTGAATAAAACGAATATTTTTTTACCAGTGAGAATATAATTCCAGCAGTTTGGTGTAGTAACCAATGTAAAAAAAACAGGAAATTCACATGAATATAATTAAATACAATATCATAAAGTTGGACAGACATCAAACGAAAGTATAAGGTTAAACGACCTTATATCAAGTATTGATCATTATTATTATTTGTTTTAAGGATATTCGTTAGTCATGTTTAATATGCATTTCTGTCAGATTCCCGTACTTCTCCGGTTTGCCGATTCAAAAGCACAATACTTTTTTGCTCAGTAACCCCGTTTTTTTCATAATAACATTTTATTTATAGAGAGCACCCTAAAATGATTTTATTCAATTGGCGTTATTTTTGTCACACTAATTTATTGATAAACATTGTTCATGTTAAACCTTTGAAAACTTCAGATGAGTTCAGTTTCCCGCCATTTTTTAAAGACTATATCTTAAAAATAACATAGATAACCAATACTTTTTTCGCTTAAATTACTTCTTTTATAATTTTCTAAACACACACAAACACATTTAATTGAAGTCCTTGTAATTGTAAGATTGACAAGCGAACATCCTTAAGCACACATGTACTTACGCAATCCTGGTTCTACGTCAGATCGCTTAATTTCTGAATTTCCCGAACTGGCAGATCTTGGTCTGGACATTTTTTGGAACTTAAAAGTTATTCCTTTGAGATAAGATATTTCTTCCTTGCATAACCTTTCAGAGTACTTAAGTTCGCTAATTGTATGTTCTAGATTTTGAATACGTTTGGTTTGCTCCTGGAGTAAAGCTTCTATCCTGTCGATCCTCTGATCTGAATCGCTCCTGTCCTCTTCAGTTGGTTCACTAGAGGCCCAATATGTTACAATGGCGAACCAATTAATATATAAGAACATGGAAATGTTCATATTTCCAAATACGTTTCAAATTACTATTTCGAAAGATAAGAATCCAGACAAAACACTCCTTTACTGTTTATACCCTTGACCTCTGGCACAAGACTGTAGACACATACAAGATAAAAACAAAAACTACATAAATTCTGTCTGTAATTTCTTAATACACAACATGGGTTATCAAAACTATGACAACGTATAAAATGATTTTATTTCACTTCCATAAAAACAATTGGAAGAATATGTATGAAAAGAAATCGAGATCGTTCGATTAATATTTGTTGCCCGCAACAGAGATGAATTTTTAACATTCATTTGACAGTACTTACCTTAAATACGGTAGTGGACAAATTCGAAATTGGACGCGTCTAATTAAGTTAGTATCTTATGCATGTTAGGATAAAATCGGTAACAAACACTACATGTACTTCTATCCAAACTAGCACATTATTTTTATTTGCCTTTTGATTAGAAGGTTAAGAAAAATAAATATATCCGGATTTGCAATTGCAAGCTGTAGCCGATGCCACCCCAAACGACAGATTCGATCATTTTCATCTTATTCGAAGCCTAAAAATTCACCTAAAAATCAATTCTCGTTGCAATTGGCCAAAGTTTAAATTCTGACGTATTCTGGCGGCCATCTTGGAAATTGCAGCAATTTGAATTTTTTTTTTCCGCATAAATTCCTTTGTCTCATTTTACTGAACATTTATATAAAATATGAAGAAATTGTGCAAAAAAGTTCCCGAGATATTAAATCACTAATTTTAACGTAAAATGGCGACCATTTTTAAAAGTTTAAAAACTATTGGACAAACCTCAGATGGTGATGCAGCTGTGTGCAAAATATGAAATCATTTGGTTCTGCCACTTCAAATAATCGATCGGACAAAATTTGTGGAAGAAGAAGAATAATAATCAGAAGAAACAGATGACATAATGAATCTTTATACAACATATGAAGAAATAGTGCAAAGCGTTCAAGAGATATTCGATACCCAATTTTTAACGTAAAATGGCGTTCATTTTGGAAATTTTATAAATTTTGAGGTATTATGGCGGCCATCTTGAAATTGCCGTCATTTTGAAATTGTTTTCCGCATAAATTCCTTCCTTTCAGTTTACTGAACCTTTATACAAAATATGAAGAAATTGTGCAAAGCAGTTCCCGAGATATTAAATCACCAATTTTTCACGTAAAATGGCGGCAATTTTGAAAAGTTTTAAAACTATTGGACAAACTTCAGATGGTAATGCAACTGTTTACAAAATTTGAAATCATTTGGTTCAGTAACTTAAAAATAATCGACCGGACAAAATTTGTCGAAGGAGAAGAAGAAGAATCAGAAGAAACGTAGAATAAGAACATGTCACCCCGACTGCGTCTGGGGTGACAAAATAATCTGTAGAAACGTAAAATAACAATATGTCAAAACGAGTATCTCATCTCCCTCGAGCAAAGCTTTGTAGTTATAATTAGCTGCTATTGTCTGTAATCCATCTCAGCAACAGAGACAATTGGCAATAACACAAATCAAAGTCCAGAGACATTGCCAAAAACTGAGAACACAAAAAAAAACAATGGAATAGACAGCTACAAGACGCAGAATCCAGAATTAAGAACCAAGGCACTCATAGTATGACTCCAATAGGGTCTGTAAGTCTCGTCCTGTGACACCGAGAAATTACAGTAAAATTGCAATTTTAAAAAGTTTCCCGCCAAAATATGACGTTGCAGGATTATAACGTTCAAAGTTTTTGCTTGAAACGTCATATGTTTTTGTTACAAATGCAACTTCCGGGTACAAATTATGTACCCGGAAGTTCCAAAATTGTACGAGACTTACAAAAGACCATATAAAACCTAGAGTGAAATCAGGTGCTCGGGAAAGGTATAAGCATGTCATGCTTTTTCAACAGAGCAGGTTATGATATCATTGAAACTGCCAGATTATTAATTTTAAACATAAAGGAGCGTTGAAAGTCAGTTCTGTTATGTCATCATATCCGTCTTTTTATTTAAATTGTGCTGGCATCAGGATAGGTTCCAGGGGCTCCGTGTACAAATATTACCGGGCGTGTCTGCATGTCTTTTTAGGGGAAACCCTTCCATGCGGGGTTGTCGGGTCATAAAGGAAAACCATGGCTTTTAACCTCTCTAAACCGACTGAAGAACTACAACGCTCCACATCATATAAGGACCCTTTCTGTATTTTTCGTAAGAGCTAACTCAACCCACTTAATTCTTACCCTTACGTATTTCTCCCTTTAACAGTGGCTATCAAAATTCGTTGCCCATGATGTACCATGCACAACCTATTCATTTTTTAAATGTTTGAATCGATTAAATTTTTCTCTTTTCTCTTTTAATATGGCTAAAATACTGCCCACTGAACTTTAATTCCGAAAATTCAATCAATCAATCAATCAATCAATCAATCAATCAATCTTTGAATTGTATCTTGGAAAAAAGTCATGAATCTGAAGTTTCAGTTATTCACTTTATTTTTTACTTATTTAACCGTGCATTTCTAGGATTTTCAAACAAAAAATGTGTATTTTTCACTAAAAAGTACAAACCATTTAGGCAATTAATTAAATGGACCAATATTTATTTAATCAGAAATCTGCCACCCAGAAAAGGAGGAATATCCATATTGATCACTCACAATGTCACCAGTATGTGAAAGAGTTGAATGGGTTCTCACAAAAATCTTGTCCCCTTGGTTCACGGTGATAACGGTTATCCCTGTTGCATGATCATCTAGGCATGATACACGTGCGTTACTATAAATAATGACGTTTTCAACTTCAGCATTTTTCATTAATTCATAGACTCCGTAACTGTTACACCTCACTCGTAAGCTAAATGTAAACACATAAACACCGCCTGCTGGGGCTGTGAACATGCCAGAAATCTGACTATAACCACCATTGATGTTGATTTTTACAACATCAAATATCAGGCTATGATGTTGACTAGGGTTAATTTCAGTTTTCTTCATGTAAGCATAAAATGCAGTTTTCTTTTTCATTGGGATCTGCGTGGTTGTTATGCCTCCAACAAGAAGTCGTCGATCTGAAATTCAAACATTTCCACTGCTGTGGTGTTTGTCTCATCTAAGACCCATTTGACTGTTATTCGAGAGTTGAATCAAATTAAAAAAGGTATATTCAAAATAATTTAAACGTATGTTTAAATTGTTCTTTTAAACACGAAATTTTTCTTGCCTTCGCATGTTTTAGATAAATATTTACGTAATAAGTTCAAAACGACCAATAACATTATTATAGTTACGAAGGATTTTAGTCCAGTCATTCTATGGTTTGACCTCAAACTAATTGCAACAGAAATGATTTTTTTATGTATACATTTTTTACTGTGAGAAACAATGCCAGTGACGATGTACAATAAAAAAGAGTAGCACTTGTTTTTAACTTAGCTGATGAAATTTGAAGTGTAAAAGATTCATGTAATACGGTGTGGAAGAACCAGCAAACAACCTCACGCTAGATCTCAAGGCTTCTGTCTGATTTATGTTCTACACAAGGACAGATATTTAAATGATAAGTTTCGCAATGTATCATGCTCCAAAATTGCATTCCATACTCTCCGAATAAGCAAAAATATCAATTTGCTATATAAGCCTATATGAATTAGAAAATGGTTATGAAACAGACTTTATCACGGCCAGTATCAAGTGAGCCCGTTAGGGCGAGCTTGATGCGTTACGCCGTGATAAATTAGGCATAATCAAAAACAAAATGTCCTATATTTCTTTTATCGGTAATTCACGAAATGTGAAACAAAATTGCATATTAAGTGGAAAAAAGCTGAAGTATCTATTTTAGCACAGTTATTCTATTGTTAATTGCAATATTTTTATGGATTCTTCATTCAACGTATTACCCGTATGAACACGACAAATAGTACAAAACATGACGTCAGCATAGCAACCCGCACGTGACGACTTCACAGTGACCTAATAATTTCGTGATAATGTCCAGTTCGGTGGTGCAGAGATTATCAGTCTTTGTTGATCAAAGGAAATTCATACAAATTACTGATAAAAATGCATACATACGTTTAAATTCATCTCGATGTGTGTCCACTTCTTCATTTGGTCCAGCTTTGTCGTTATTTGAACTACAATTTAGTTTGTCGTGCAACGGATGGTTTGAAATCATTTTCCTGAACAGGGAAATTTCGTTTTGGCAAGTCACTTCTTTGTTCCTCAGATCAATTACTTCCTGTCTCAGCTCTTTTATCTCTGCATTCTGAAGGTAGACAGTACGCTCTAGACGACGAATACGATCATCCTGTTCCCTGATCATGGCCTCTATTCTTTCCAAATGGTCATTCGAAACGTACCGTCCCTGTACTGTATCCGATTGGCCAAAAGAACGACATACATTTAGGAGAATAAATGCAAACAAAATCATAATCCGAAGCATTGTGCGACCTACACAAATTAAATGACAGAACAGTAGCTGATAATCTTACTTCCTTTGTACTTAAGATATACAAGACAAAGCATTTACTCTATACTAGAGATAAGGCTTACGCACAAAATAGACATTATCAAATATGTTAAAGAAAGATCTTGAAATTGTAGGAAATGACAGGAACATTGTCAAAAGAACCCCCGAACTCATGATGCTCCTTACTAAAATTAATGGCGAATCAGGTAATTATTTACTTTTTCCACATCAATCCAATAATTGGTTGCTGAAATTATGGTAATTAAAGTAAATTTTCACAAAATATAGTAATCAAATAATTAAATTTATGACCTGACAATCGAGAAATCATATAGAATTGCACACGGTTATAAAATAATCATCAATAAACCCTTAATAAACAATGACCGTGCAAGAAACCTATGAGAAGTCTCCTCAACTTAGTATAAAGGAAAAAAAAACGAAAATCCTATATTACATGTATACTCTTCTAACAATATCAATGCAAGCAAAATAGTTATGTGCCATTTTCGCGAATATACCATAATATATAATATGTAAAGTTACGCACATTTTTTTTACCCAAATGTTCACATTTGAAATAAATTTCCAGGTATGTTCATAATAAGATATTTTAATAATCAGAGCACTTTACATGAATATAGCCTTTTCATACTTACATATAAATTTTATATCTCTTTAGTGACAATGAAGAAAATCAAATGAAACAAAAGAGATAAATAGACTAAAATGGTTTAAAGTCAATGCGAAAATCAGCTCATAATAGAGTTCTGCATGTGAGACTACACAATTTCTAAATTCAGATATTTCTACATCCCCAGAACATGTTTGGCACACTGGCCTCTTAACTAAACTAAATGCATATGGTATTACTGGTTATCTTATTTAAGAATTGAATGCATTATTTTGAAGTTTCATTGGGATATGAAAGGGTTGACCAAAGCACATTATTAATGAAGCGCGGTAGCGCTTCATGTTGAAAATGTGCGCCCGGTCAACCCTTTCATAGTCCCTATGAAACTTCTTAATAATGCATTCAATTCTTATAATTACATTTTAAACCCGAAATATAAAAAACAACTTTATATACAGGAAAGTACATCATGTACATTGGAATTCTATTTTTACAAATTCATCCGCCACGTGAACACGTGGTCAAATGTGTTTCATGGGAATTGCAACTTCACATTGATATGCCACGTGATCGATGTGACGGAATTCAAATGAATATTCATGAAATGTAATTATAAATGGTTTGAAAGTTATCTATCTGGTAGAAATCAACGTGTGTTTGTTTGCAATTCAAAATCGTCTCTAAAAGAAACGAACGCAGGTGTACCTCGAGGGTCTGTTCTTGGCCTCTTCTTTTTCTGATATATGTTAAGTTTCGCTAGACTCTTTGCGGATGATACTTCATTGTCATATGCTTCCCAACACCCTCATACTATCGAAGATATAATGAATATTGATCTTGAAAAAATTTCGGAATGGTCTCAGTCATGGCTAATAAATTTCAACCCTCAGAAAACAAAGGCGCTTTTAATTACGAATCGAGATATACCACAAGACATTAATGTATTATTTCAAAATCAAACGGTAGAATTTGTATCATCGCATAAACATTTGAGTATTACGTTTGATAGTTATGAGAAATTCCACTCGCACATATTAAATATTATTCAATCTGTGGGTAAAAAAATGGCAGTTTTTTGGAAACGTAAATATATTGTAAATATATTCTGAATAGAAATTATTTGGATCGAATTTATATATCCTTTATTCTCCCCATTATGGAACATGCTTCAGAAGTTTGGGATGGGTGTAGCCAACAAGATGTTGATAGTTTAGAAAAGCTCCAACTAGAAGCTGGGCGAATTGTAACCGGTCTACCAATATATGCCAGTCGGGAGTCCATATACTATGAAACGGGATGGGAGACATTAGAAATTAGAAGACGGATGAAACGCTTAAACATGTTTTACACAATAAAAAAATAATCTTGCGCCTACTTATTTGACGGATTTGATGACTCCGATGTTGAACAACGCGTCGAATTATAATCTACACCAAAGCAATGACTTTGTTGTTCCCCAACTAAGACTTTCTAATTCAGAGAAATCATTCTTTTATTCTACAGCAAAAGACTGGAATCAATTAAGTTCTGAAATACGAAATTCTAGAAATCTTAATATCTTTAAAAAAAATAGTAAAACAGAAATTACCAAAACCACCTGATTATTTCAAATTTGGAGATAGAAAATTAAATATCCTTCATACCAGATTAAGACACATGTGCAGTTCTTTAAAGGCGGATCTTTATCGTAAAAACATAGTTTACAACCCATCGTGTGATTGCGGGCATCCTTTTGAAGATTGCATGCATTTCTTTATGGAATGTAATTTATTCACCGACTGCAGAGACAATCTCTTTGCCGCTCTAAATAATTTTACTATAAGTGTTGAATTTCTATTGGCTGGTGATGAAAACCTTTCGAATGACCAAAATATTTATATATTTTCGTGTGTACAAAACTTTATTAATCGTACTAAACGTTTTGATCAACACTGATATAATAATTCAAAACTCACTCCAGTCAATATGTTATATATTTTTCTCTTTAGTCTATTATTTTTTTCTATTCAGACATCTTTCATGTTTGTATTATATTTATTATTATACAACAGTATATGAACATTACTACTAAAATTTCTAAAATAAAAGTACTATTTTTCATTTTTGTAACTATATACCGGTCAATAGTTTCTCAGACTATTGACTGGCAGTATAAATATTTTTCCCGAACTTTTTTCTTGCTTTCCTATTGGATAAAAAAATCTGATGATTCTGACATCATTGTTTTCAAGTGACAACTCATGCAAATTACAGTGAACACTACTCACTTTGCAGTAGAATAAAATTTGTTGATGAGAAAAGATATATTTATGTGTTAATAAGAATACAAAATTTAGGAAACAAAATACTAGAAATGAAGAAATATTATTCAAAGATGATTTAAACATGGTGTATAATAAGTATAAATTATATAATTGTAATGCCGTCATTTATATTTGTATACTTAAACATACTTAAACATATTCTTGTATTGGGAGAGGACTTTTATAATGTTGATAAAACTTTTGTCCAATCCCATTGCTTATTCTTTAGCAAATATGTTTAAATCAAATCAAAATCAACCCAGAACATGCGTAATATTTCATCGCCTTGAATTGCAGTGTAAACTGTTATCCATAAAACGTGCGAATCCAGGCACTCAACGTTTTTCACTTCTCAGAAGCACCATAACTTGACTCGTATACCAAAATTTTGTAAATACTTAAATATCATTTAATGGTGTTGCGGTTTGTACAATATCGAATATCAGGCGATTATGCTGACTAGTATTTACTCAGTTGAGCGTCAATGGATCTTCAGGTTAGGGACCGACCATTTAACTTGAAGGGGGGGGGGGGTATGGTTTTTTTCTGGACAGAAAATATTTTTCGCGCGAAGCGCGAAAAAATTATTTATTTTTTTTAACTGTATATAAAGAAAAAACTAAAATATTTTTTTTTTGAAAATAAGCATTTTTTTTCGGGCAGAAAGCCCCGTTCAGAATTTTTTTTCATCACTTTTGCAGCCAAAATATTTTTTTCACATAAAATCAGCTTCAGAAAAACATAGCCCCCCTCCTTTCAGGTTAAATGGTCGGTCCCTTACTGTTTTTATTCAAGTTGAGGGAGAACGTGACTATTTGACGTGTGCTGGAACAGCAAGTGCTATATCGACTTGTTACAATCCGTCCAAGAGAAATGATATTATATATAAAGCAGAATGCTAAAGACAATTATATTGTTAGTTGTTGGGTTTTTAAATGTGCTTGATGATACGAATCCAAGGCCATATAAAACTTTTTTCAATCACATGACATTGTAGATACGTGTCCTGCCCGAAGGTGATATACTAGTTTTTAATTTCAGCCTCGAAAAGGGAGTTAATTTAGGTCTTGCCTATTCTTTATATACAGTTTTTTTTACTTTATCTGCACAGAACAGACACAAGTTGTCGAAATGTGCATATGAAGAAACAAAATTAACAGTAACTTCGGGTATTTTGTTATTTGACTAGTTTTTAATTTCAGCCTCGAAAAGGGAGTTAATTTAGGTCTTGCCTATTCTTAATATACAGTTTTTTTTTTACTTTATCTGCACAGAACAGACACAAGTTGTCGAAATGTGCATATGAAGAAACAAAATTAACAGTAACTTCGGGTATTTTGTTATTTGATGGAAGATACATAGGCAAACGAATACCGAAGCAAGAACGAGGAAAGGGAGAATTCTAAAATCATGAATTCAAAATCATGGCAATTCACAGCAACACGAATTGAGGCAGTATGACAAAGACAAAACAAATAAACAAAAAATGAACAAGAACGCCACATAACTAAAGCACTAGCAGTGTGAACCCGTATAAAAACTGAGGTATCATCAGGTGCTCCGGAAGGTAAGGCATGATCTGTTCCATGCGTGGCACCCGTCACACTGCCAGTGAAAAGTCCGATTTTGTCACAGTCGGTGTTAGTCAGTCCGGTAACAAACTCTGGATCTACCAAAAGATGTTTGTTCTCATTTGTGAAACAGAAACATGTTTTTGATTTTTAGTTATGTTTTTCCATGCCTGATAGCTACATTAATCTAATGTTGTAGATTTATGAAATGCAGATATATTTTATTTATGATATGTGTAGTTGCTATGCCTCCTACAAGAAGTCATCTTTCTAAAAAATAATTGAAAAAAAGTTTTATGTCATATCAGCCACACATTTCAGACTGGATAGAATAAAGGTATGATCAAAATGATCTGTGTTAATTTTACCTTGCTTTTTATAGAAAGTTACTGTTTTTATCAAAATCCAATTGTAGGTGTCCTTGGTATTGGATTTGGTCACCTATTTTAAATATTTTTGGTTTAGGATACTTCTGTCTGACTGTCGCTAAATAATGGCTTTTCATTTTATTTGTTTCTTTTCAACTTTCTTCCCAGCTAAAAAATACAACAGTTTCAGGAAAATGATTATATTGCTCTCAACTTACCAAATTCGGACATCCAAGTATGTTAAGTATTTTATACATTTGCAACCAACCAAGATAGGCTTTGTGGGAAAATAATATATTTCATTTTTAAAGTACTTCTAATTCTCACTGCGTAGCAAAAATGATCATTTGAACTTTTTGGTTACTTTTCATAATTCTGGAATAAGCAAAACATGTTTTGGACAGACGATTACTCTTTTATTTAGGGGCCAACTCCGACCTACCGTTGGGTGTGGGGTTTCCTCACCGTTCATTGAAGATCTTATGGTGGCTTTGAGTTGTTATTGCTCCCCTTAGGGTCGTTGTCTCTTTGACACATTCCCCGTTTCCCTTCTTTTTCTTATTTGGACAGACGATAAGCCGAAATTTAAAAAAACAATGTAGAAATTTTAAGACAATAAACATTTAACGTATCTCACAAAATTTTATGGGTAACATCATTTATAAGATTAATGTATATTGTTGTAAAAAGCTTAAAACATGCAATATGGCATGTCAAAAAGAAAGAAAGACGTTACACTCGGCAACTTTCATGCTATAAAAATTTGGAGAGTCTGTTTTGGGAATTGTCGACGGATATGTTTTTTTTCCATTTTTTTTTCAATACAAAAAAAATATTTTTGAAGAGACTAAAATTGTGGAAATGACTAGCTGCAGAAAATAGATTTACAGTAATTTAGGTATTTACTTATTTAATACATTTCATTTAATGCTAGTTTTGTCATCATCAACGCATATATTTTTGAATATAATTGTGTCCTGTGTTTATAGAGATTTAGTGTTTTCATCAAAATTCTAACCCCTTTAGATACAGGTTCATTTCATGTATTAACTCGGTGGATTGTCCTTGGTGATGGATTTGACCTCTTTTTGAGTATTTTTGGATAATTACTTTCCATATCATATGATTCTAATACCGCTGTCGAGAGAAATTTGTCCAAAACAAAAACAAATTGCTGTTTATTATGCAACTTGAGTATTTCTGTAATTTGTTATTTTTTTTTATCAAATAACAAAATACCATAGTTACTATAAATTTAGTTTCTGCATACGGCCATTCGACAACTTATGTCACCTCAGTGCAATTCAAATCAAATAATTTTGGTACACCTTCATGTGTATAAAACAGAATAGAAAATATAAAAACTATAACTGTTACAGTGTAAATTAATGTAAATTAAATGTCTTATACACGGAAAAAACAAGGCGATGAAGGTAAATTTCTGTCATATACTTACCAATATGTCGAATACTTTTTCAATTACCGTCATAGAGTTTATGATCTTCCAAATTTTTAGATTTTTTTCTGCACTGAAGATACATAATTTGCGGTCGACAATTTTTCCGGTGGTTTCCACCTAGTTTTTCTTTTTGTTTCATGGACTTCGGCTCTTGACAACTCTATTCGGTAAATATTTTATTACCCCCCCCCATTTTCATCAATACTGGATGAAAAGATTCAAGAACTAACCTGTAGCTGCATCCTACGAGTTGTATATTTTTCAACTGGTGCGATTCGCATGAAGGAAAAATGAAAGGATATGGAGTGAATGTACATGTGACAAAAACGCACACGATACATAGAAAATCAATATGAGTTTGTTATACTCTTGACGATTTTAATGAAGGTACCCTTACTTTGACAACCAACACCGAAGGTATCGTTGTCCTGCGAGAACATGATTTCTACTGCAATTCGGTCCTGATTTCTACTGATTGGTCCTTGATTTCTTACGATTTGTTTTGTGTTGAAATAGTATATTGCGCGATATGTAGATCTTCGAAAGCATTATAAGATGAATTGTGATAGAACTAATTATTAAATATTCGTACAATAATCAGTTATTGCAATAAAATGTGTATTTTTCAAATTAGATGTAGCCCTGGCTTTCAACTGCATGCGTATGTCCTATTGTAATGATTTCTAACGCATTGTCCATGATTTCTAACGTTATTTCAATATAAAGAAACAAAGGTGAATTGCCATTTCTGATGCAGAACGCGATTAATATTTATGAATTTGATGCAATATGCTTCAAAGCTTTATTTTTTACTATCCAATAAAATGATTTTTTTTAAATATTCCCTTCAACTTTCATATCATATAAGCTCAAAACCCATTTGTGTCAGTTACACAGTCCATTTAATCTCTTTTACTCTGCGTCTGTTTCATGTATAAAGCTCATGTATATTATCCCTTATACCCCCTTCACATACACGAATGTTTCTTACGAATCCTTACGAATGATCAATTCGTAGTCGTTCGCATGCATTCCTATCTACCTCGCCGACATTCGTAAATAACTGGTAGACATTCGCATATATTCGTGTCGATTCGTGTAAGGACATGAACATTTTTTGACTTGTCAAAAATTTTTACACGAATGTCCACGAATATTTATCGTTTATTTAACCCGTAAAGTGCTCGTAAACCAATCTTAACAATTCGTAAGTCATCGTTAACCGATCGCAATAAATCGTAAAGCATTCGCAAGAAATCGTGACCAATTAAGTTCCTAAAATGTTTTACGATTTATTTACGAATAATTGCGAGTAGTTTACGGTCGTTTTGCAATTGATTTACGGATAAACACGCATTCACGCGAGCATTTTGAGAATATATGCGGTTACTTTACGAATTTATACGAACACTTTGAGAGTGCTTTCCAAATAAATCCGAGAATTTTACGAATTTAAAAAGATTTGGTCGGCACTCCAATCTGAGTTGTGTCCACCTTCTAAAAGTAGGATGGAAAAGTTATGATGATGTCAGTTTTCTCTTTTTTCCTCTGTGGCTGTGGAAGAAAAAGTCGTGGAATGTTTTGTGCAAAATAAAGTTTATTTTATGGTAGGACATTACTCGTCTCCTTAAATAAGCATTTTTAAACCACAGGAGGTTATATAGTCCAAAATTTATATAAGAGCATGATACCCAAAAGAAAAATTGTTGCCGTTTTTGAAACACTCGTAACTAAATCTCAGATATTCGTAAAAACTCGTTAAGTTATCGTAAATAATTCGTTAATTATCCGTAAAGGCTAGGATCAAATCGCAATAATTCGTTTTGTGCTCGCAAGAATTCTTATATAACTCGTAGGCAATCGTATGTCGCTCGCATTTATTCTTAACGATTCGTAAATTTTTATCGTAACTGTATCGCGTTCATTCTTTGTAAATCGTTAAGTGATCGTTCATACTCGCAACCAATCGTAAATGTGTTTTATTCGCAAGCATTCGTGTTAGTTTTACGAATCTTCTAAATTTTAAAGATTCGTAAGGATTCGTAAGAAAAATTCGTGTATGTGAAGGGGGCATAAAAAATACACGTGCAAGGTTACTATCTCAATCTATTGCAAAGAGTGATAGCGTGATATTCATATTACAAGCCAGAAATATATTCAAGCCGAAAAGTAGATATCTAATATCCTTTATTAGATATCTTATATACATTTGAAATATCTGATATCAGTATTTAAAGAAGATATCTTAGCACATACCCACAGGCTTATATTCTAACCTATGTTCTCCTATGTAGACCATCTTATGAGAGACGAAAAAAATTATCCAAATTGTATATTTATTTAGGAATTGTTTATACCTTTGTGACAAATTTCCTTCAAAGACACCCATTAATCAAATAATTAAAATGGATAGATTTAAATAAATTCACAATTAGATCAAACGCAGGACTGCCTTCTCTCTTCTTGACCGGGATAAGAATATATATATGATGCTGTTCTAAAGTACTTTTGTGACAAAGTGTAATTCAGGCTTATAAAGGGGTTTCAGAGGAGATTTTACGACGGGTGGATAGACGGACAACATGATCCAAGGCATGTGAAAATGTCACTCAAGATGAGTCTCATCAATTGACTTGGGGTAGGTTTAAGCACGGACCATTTGATTTTCAAGGGGAAACCTGGGATTTTTTACCCCAGCCCGGAATTGTTTTCCTCTCGCATCGCGAGCCATATAAATTTTACAAATATACACTATGCTAGGATTATGTATTGAGCACTGGCTTTTTTTCCTAATGGACAGGGTGAGGGCAAAAGTCTTTTTCTTCAATCCAGATGTTGTCAGTAATTTTTTGTCGAACAATAGGGACTAGAATAAGGTCTAAAAGTCTCATCATGTGACACCGAGAATTCGCGATAAAATTGCAATTTGAAAACGTTTCCCGCCAAAATATGCATTACATAATTATGACGTCCATTTTTTTTGTTCTTGTTTTTGTTTGGAACGTCATATGTTTTTATTTCAAATGCAACTTCCGGGTACAAAGTATGTGCCCGGAAGTTTCAAAATTGAACGAGACTTACAGACCTATTTTTTTCTAAAAAAATTCCAGCCCCCGGAAAATCAAATGGTCCGTGCCTTATAGTTGGACATTGAAGCAAAAAGCCAGTATAATGTGTCATTTAACTTACATTATTTATACTATAACTAATCCGAGATTCTGATTATCGCAAAATATTCAACGAATGATCGAATAACGCAGTAATTCACGAATGCGCGCAGCGCATGAGTGAATTTCAGCGTTTTTCGATCATGAGTTGAATATTTTCGATAATCAGAATCTAGGATTAGTTATTGTTTTTATTATATAGATCTTCTTCTGTTAAATTTAGTGGTTTATTTTAAGATTTATTGCATGAGCTACGTTTTCGATGTTAATCCGCATAGACGTTTACTTAACAACGACGTTGACAACGTCTGTTGTGACGTCACTTCCTAGAGTGAAATTATGGAAAATAATTTCACAGTTAATTATCACTTTTATTTCACTGAGAAATTTCAATCTTTCACCGCAATCTATATAATAATTACTTTTATCAAGTTGTCAAATGATGCATTTATTCTAGTGCGTACATATTTTGTCTCGTGTGCATAAATTTTACTCCATATCCTTTCATTGTTTACTGGCTCCAATTTGATTAGTGGAACTTTGTTCGTGTTTCAATTTGGTTCAATGTTAAACTTTGTTCCTTTCTGGTTGCCATCGCAGAAAAAGTTTGAAAAAACTTTTACAGGGGCCTACCTAAATAAACAATGAAAGAATATGGAGTATATACACATAGGAAAAAGTCTCTACAAAAACAGGGTAGAAGTTATCAATGGCACAACGTTTTTATTGATTTTCTTCATCTTGAAGTCACAATGAGGTGACTATTGTTGCATAAGTTTGGTTCCTATAAGATATATATTTTCAGAGAAAAATATCTTTGAAAGTGTCCCTATATGGTCAAATGTGAAATTATGTGGCCATCTTTAATGATATGTGAACCTGAAAAAAAGAAATATTTTACAGGAGAACAATTGTGACCAAATTTGGTTAAAATTTCCCTTGCAGTTTCAGAGGAGAAGATTGTTGAAAGATTCTTCCATTCGGGTACACTGTTAAACAATGTTTCAGGTAGCTTCAATCTTGTATATAGAGTGGACTTGGAAAAAGGCACATTATGCAGGGAAAAAATTAACAACTAATTTCGCTTAGTTTTGTTCTAAACTGCTCTGCAATATCAGATGAACAGATCTTTGAATGTGTTATCCGGTATTAAACTATGTCCCCTGCTGGTGGTCATTTTGGATTAAGTGCGATTAAGGAAAACCTCTTCTGGGGCTACCTAATGACTATTGTGGCAAAGTCTCGATTCAATTAGCTTTCCTTAAATGAATTTTCCCAAAGGGCCCAATTTTTAACTATGTTTGTCACTTGCGGCCGTTTTTGGTCAAGGCTGAAACTTAAAAAAAACATGTGTTTTTGCAGGAGACGATCCTAGGACTGTTGTGGCCAAGTTTGGTTCAAATTGGCTATGTAGGTTCAGAGCAGAAGATTTTTGTATGTGTTTTCCCGTAGAGTTCGACATTAAACTATGTTTCCACTGGCAGTCGCATAGAATATAGCACGGACATGAAAAACACCCTTTTTGTTGAGGCCACCTGAGGACTTTTGCGGCCAAGTTTGGTTCCAGTTGACCTAGTAGTATCAGACGAGAGAATTGCCGAACGGAAACTCTACGCCAGACAGACGACGGACGGACGCAAAATGGTGGCAAAAACTATGGCAAGGTGATCTAATACTATCATACATATGCTAAAGAACTGGGGAGTTGCAGCCGTCAATGACCACGTAAACATGACATTAATTTACAGTAGAATTAGTGAATTCTGGGAATTTTATGTATTTCACATCCGTATTTTTTATATTATTTCATTCTAATGCTGCTGATGAGAGGTTACTCCTTGAAGCACGTGTACAGCATAACGAAATTTACTGTTTTTCATGCAACTTTGGTATTTTTGTATTTTGAACCGTTGGGCCGAAGCAACTGCTGGTGGACCAGAGGTCCCCGAGGGTATTCACCGGCCAAATAGTCAGACTTGTCTGACATGTAAATTTTACCTTTCGTTTTATAGAAATTTTCTGTTTTTATCAAAATTCTAACCACTAGAAATACTGAGGCTTCATTCCTTGTATGGCACTCGGTAGATGACCTTGGTACTGGATTTGGCCTCCTATTTCAATATGTTTGGTAATGAGTACTTCTTTTTGAACAACTTTTGGATTATTGCTCTCCATTTTATTTCAGTCTTATGCTGCTGATAAGAGGTTACTCCTTGAAACACGTGTACAGCATAACGAAATTTTCTGTTTTACATGCAACTTGGGTATTGTTTGTGTTTCATTAACACCTTATTGTATGTTCTTTTGCATTGTGTGCCGGTTTCTCTGCTACTTTATTGATTTTTATATGGATAAACGATTCGGTCGAATATCAGATTAATTTTGTATTAAGAATAGCAAGAACCACAAATTTATTCTGTAAATGTAATTAAAATTCGCTTTAAATGTGCAGAAATGCTAAATGTTTAACATTAAATCGCTATATCATGTCAGAAGAACGCCAGGACCTACGAGTAGAAAGCCAGGACTGAGCGTTAGAAAGTCAGGACCTGATATTTTCAATTTGCATTTAGTATAGCCAAATTACAGTTTTCCGTGCATGAATAGTGTTGCTAAATAATTGTATTATAGATGAGGATAAAGCATGTTGCTTCTTTACTCATTTAACACAAGCATAGCAAAGATATTTATGATTATTTACACAGTGGAATAATATCAATTGGCATAAAATATAAATGTTGCATGAATGCATTTTTACCGGTATCAAAACAATATCAATTTACAGTTAGTTTTACATGTTCACAACTACAACCGTGCTCTCGTTTTTGTTTATCAACAAAATCGTCTGTCTGTTGTCATTTTTTTGTTTATCAATGCAGTAGAAATCACGGACAAGCGGTAGAAATCACGGACAAAATGCAGTAGAAATCATGATCTCGCAGGACAACGATACCTACGGTGACCAAACTTTTACAACAGGCTTATAGATTTCATAACTTGTTGAATACATTTAAACTCATATGAACATTTGATATCTAAATATGGCGTTACTCTTATACAGCTTATTCTAATTCTCGATTTTAAAGAAACGTTGTTTAAAAAAAACAAAGTTGATTAAAATCCAGAAAAGCTGCGACGTAACTTGCATTCTTTACATAATAGGGGATATCATATTGCTTGCATCCGTTAAATATCTAATGACCTAAAAATATTACACACACACTGGCCACTCACTGATGCTGCCGATGTCTACGGAAATTTACGAAGATTCTTGATCAAATTCTTAGCGGAGTTTTGAGTAGTGTGACGGTGTTCTACCAGCAGACTAGGCTCCGCGAGTTAGCTGGCAGATTAGCGGCGTGCACCTCTTGACCCATCTTTCACAACTACGTATTGTCTTTTTTTCTCCTTTCAAGATTGTGGTCATGGAGTTAGTAGTCTAACTGTATTGAGTTTTATTCGTATGTTTATTATACTTTAGGTAAACGGGGCAGATAAGGGGGCTTTTGCTAATGTCGGTACCAAGTCCGGCTGTTCCACGTTCCTATCGATGTTTACGTACGTCTTTTTTCTTATTTGTGGTTTTTCTGTGTATTTCTCTGGTAGATTGTAGCATGTAATTGTAATTTTCAGCCATTGTATATGTTTCCTGTTATTCCTTTTTTACAATAAGTAATCAATTGTTTGTACTAGTTTTGGTTCAAATTAGCTTAACTAGGAGAGGGTGCCTGAAAATAAGACCTAAGAGGAATTCTTATAGAAGAAAAAAGCAATAGCTGGAGACTTGCTATTTATGTATTTGGTCAATGTAACCAAGAATAAATGTAAAAATCATTTTACGTTGGATTTATTTCAGTACCTGTTCCACTAATAAATTTATGGCAAAACATCTGACTTTCGACACATTTTATGAAAAAGCAATAGAAATGATACTTTTTACTATAAGGTATGAAATATCCATTTTTGTCCATTTTAATACTTAAGCATTTCCCCGAACAACTAAAAAGGCAGCATAATTAATGTTTTAATATATTTGACAATTTCTTTTAGGTATTTAAGGTAAAGAGGGCATATGCCCAACCATGAACGGTCCTGTTTTCAAGACATGGGACCATGATACTGAAATGACACTTTATAAAAAAAACCTTTGAGAGTATTTTTTCTTTATTTTAGGCTCCATAAATAAACTTTAAAATTTCAAAAATATTAATTAATAATTGATAACTTTTATTGCTCTATACAGTTTTTACAATGATAATTTTATCGCAGATTGGCGATATGATAAAGTAAAATGAAATAATTTTTTATTTCTTTTAAACTGAAATAATTGATGATGTTTCTCAAGTGTGAAACAACTTAACGATAATTCGTTTCACACGTCCTATAAGTGTACAAATGTTGAAAATATGAAAAGAAACTTCAAAAGGGGACAATTACATAATAAAAATGATACTTTAAATATATAAAATATACATTTGGAACACCACAACAGATGTAAAGCGTTATGAGAAATGTTTTGTAAGGGCCAAAAGGTTAAAGAAAAGCGAAAACTTCCACTCTAGTATCTTAAATGTATAAGTATAAAAAAATGTCAGATTTCAGATTATGCAGTTTTTTTTTGTTCGTTGTTGCTTCATATTTTGATCTTGGTTATGAATTATTCATATCAGTATGTAACCATGCTAAATTTGTATTTTTTTCATTAAACAAACTTTCAAATTAATCTATTCTAAATTATGTAAGGAAGTTATGGATTAAATTAGACATACACTCGGAATTTGTAATGTGAGAAATTTGGCTCTTATTTTAAATGTTTATATTTTTCACCAAACATTTGTCTTAAAGTATCTGCAGGGTATTATTTTCCTATTATAGAATTTTGTGAAATTTTCTGTGTAGAAACATAATTGTATCATCGTTGAAAATAAAAACTTTTATTAATACAATAAATCATACTGATGTATCAATCTGCCAAGGGTGAAGAGGAGAGGAGCGGATCGTAACCCTTGGCTAGTGAAGATGGTTTGAGGTTGGATAATCCTTATTATTATATAGATTGCGGTGACAGATTGAAATTTCTAAGTGAAATAAAAGTGATAATTAACTGTGAAATTATTTTCCATAATTTCACTTTAGGAAGTGACGTCACAATAGACGTTGTCAACGTCGTTGTTAAGTAAACGTCTTAGCGGATTAACATCGAACACGTAGTTCATGCAATGAATCTTAAAATAAACCATTAAAATTAAGAGAAGAAGATCTATATAATAAAAACAATAACTAATCCTAGATTCTGATTATCAAAAATATTCAACTCATGATCGAAAAACGCTGTAATTCACTCATGCGCTGCGCGCATTCGTGAATTACTGCGTTATTCGATCATTCGTTGAATATTTTGCGATAATCAGAATCTCGGATTATATTTAGTATAAGTATGTATTTTTGTTCTTCTGCATTAACTAAAGCTAATCATTAAACGTGATCAAAGTATTTTTAGAAATTTAATATGACTTTTTCAAATGTTTTATTCTCAATGCATATTACTACATTCTGTACATGAGGGTCATAACAAAATTACCAAACAGATCAGAATTGTCAATAGCCATAACCCAAGAGGCAAATGAATAGAGTAGGTGCAAAAACATAGGTATAATTGTCAACCTCAATGCTCCTGACTTGGTAAAGACATTTAAAAGGATGGCGGGTTAACTGGTTTTATGGAGTGCAAAACCTCACCTTCCATTGAGATAGTGTCCGGAAGCTACTAAACAGCAATATCTGTTGAAAAGTCGTAGACAGTAAAAGTAATTTTCATCCCAGAAGTGCAACAACCAATCTTCAACATAATCCCACGAATATAAGGATTAAATCAGTAGCATACTTGGAACTTGCGATATAAGAAATGTTGCTCCAGTATAAAATTTTTATCTTTCCTTTACCAATCCTATACAAGCGGACATTCCTATGTTTGAGGTGGGAGAATTCTAGTATAAAAGGAATTTGAATTTAAGATCATTTGCAAGTGGTGATTTTCAAGCGCAAATAAACAATGAAAAGATACGGAGTAAATGTACATGAGACAGTCTCTACAAATACAAAACACGTTTCTGAATTACAGTTTTCAAATTTGGTAGGAAACTGAACCTCTCTGTATTTTCTTCATCCACATCGGCTAAAGCTGATCTTTAAACGTAATGACATTATTTTGAGAAATTTAATACAAATTTATCAAATGTTTTATTAATGATGCATATTAATACATTCTGTAAATAACAAAGTACCGAAGTTACTGTTAATTTATTTTCTGCATATGCGCATTTCGACAACTTATGTCTCATCAGTGCAGATTAAACATTTGGAAGTTCATTTACCGAGAAACATGTCAAAGCTGATAGAGAACAAATTAACTCCAACTGCAATAATTTTTATGAGCTGTATGGCCATTTCGGAAATTAATTCCTCATCAGCAGCACTAGAACCCAAACAAAGGAAATCCATGATAATTTCAAAATGTTTAAAATGCATAAAACCGAACGAAATCCGAATAATCAGTAATATCAAATATAGCTAAGGACAAAACTTCGATGGAGGGAGTTAAACCTTTGGTTTTAGAATTTGCATAAATTTAGATAATAGTAATTGAACAAAGTGTACGCATCAGATATTATCTCATGTACAAGTACACCATATCTAAGAAAAATAAAGAGCATACATCTCTACCACGGGAAATTGTTTTACGAACTCCACACTGCAATAAAAGACAAACTCCTAAATTAAATATTTTAAACCGGTTTTATAGCGTGCCAAATCTCATCTTCCATTGTGGTAGTGCCTGGTAGCAACTCAACAGCAATTCCCATGGAAAAGTCATAAAAAAAATAATAACAATCATGTTCAACGAATATTTACAATATTAATCATTTTTAATCATTTTTATTCTTGAAATTATGGTGTCCTTTTGAACTTATATGGGGATTTGTATAATAGTAAAAAAATGGATTATTTATCTAAAACACAATACATGAACAGATTGATTTATTTAAATTAACCAAAATAATTGCTTGTCACATTTACTTAATTATTATCATTATTATTTTCTCTTTTTTTTTGTTTTTGTACTTGTGCTTATTAAAATTCAGACCGCCTATTTCTTACTGGTCTGTGAAGGTTATTTTAGAACTTGTATATATGTTTATTATTCTTTTTTGTCATATTTCATACTTCATTGTTTGTGATTGTTGTATTGTTTTTGATGACCACTCTTTTTTAGCTCACCTGACCCGAAGGGTCAGTGTGAGCTATTGCCATCACTTGGCGTCCGTCGTCCGTCGTCCGTCGTCCGTCCGTCCGTCGTCTGTTAACTTTTCACATTTTCATCTTCTCCTCTGAAACCACTGAAGCAAATTCAACCAAACTTTACAGGAATGATGTACTAAAGGTCCTTTACAAAGATTGCTCATTTCGTTCCGATCCGATAAAAAACATGGCCGCCAGCGCGGAACTTAGGTTTAACATTGGACCCTATGGGAAAAGTCACATTTTCATCTTCTCCTTTGAAACCACTGAAGTAAATTCAACCAAACTTTACAGGAATGATGTACTAAAGGTCCTTGACAAAGAATACTCATTTTGTTCCGATCCGATAAAAAACATGGCGGCCAACGCAGAACTTAGTTTAACATTGGACCCTATGGGAAGATCACATTTTC
>MJUU01047884.1:217209-235483 GCA_002080025.1 Modiolus philippinarum | reverse complement strand
TCCCCAACCTAGATCCTATACTAAAATAATGAGATGGTTTGGCTACAGGATAGTAACTGGTTTTAAGGTTATATTTAAATGATTCAGGAGTAGAAGAATTTTTAATGGGAGAAGGAAGATTATTCCAGAGTCTAATTGTATATGGTATAAATGATTTTTGATACATAGATAATCTGCCATACGGAATGTTATAGTCTAGGGCATTACGTAAATTATACTGGTTACCCTGACCAACTGTTGTTGGCAATAAGTCTGTTAAGTACTGAGGAGCAAATCCGTTCACTATATTATAAAACATACATAGTTTCCTCCTCTCGTGTCGAACTGAAAGTTTATCCCACCAGTTTCTAAATAAACACTAACGTTGCTAGCATAAGATGTTAAACCAGTTACTATCCGTCCTGCCTCTAATTGTATTTTTTCCAAGTGTGCTGCATCACTATATGCTTCCCACATTTGTTGACAAGGCAAAAAACAAGTGGTGCTGTTTGTTAATACCATAGTAATCTTTAAAATAGTGTTTTTATGTCACCCAGCATAGTCGGGACAACAAATAGTTTTTTGTTTATTTTTACTATTTACCTTTACTATAACCACTCCTACTGAAGCATTTTTACCACCGGTTTCCTTATCTAGTCTACTCCTATCTTCTTGTTCTAAAGATATCCATATATCATCCTCCTTCCCTTTTATATCAAATAAATACTGAAAATAAATATGTCAAATAAATTTAATTAATTTTCATGTTGTTATAATTATACAGATGCTTGAACTTTGGAATACAAATGAAATACACAGGCAAGTGGAGAAAACGAAAACAAACTTAACAAACACTATATACAAATGTCAAACAATTTGTAGCATTCATACACAAAAGATACAAAAATATTACATCCACACAAAAGGAACATGCTCATGAATTCATTGAACTGTTCCTATTATGTGTAACATGTATACACATGTAGACCTTATAAATGAATGAAAGACAGGAGAATATATTGATTTGATTGGCTTTTAATGAAAAGTCTTCCTTTTTTTTTATTTTAAGAAAAGAAACCCTAAAATATCTTATCTTATTTTATTTTATCGGTAATTTGGGGGAGTTTCCTTTGATCTCTACTATATCATAAAGCTTGTATCAAAGGCAAGACGACCAGCAACAAGTGATACCAGAAATTATCAGCTGTTGGTCATTTGGCGTGCGCGAACATGGTTGCTAGGTAGAATTTCAAAAAATAACAGGTTTTTGAGAGATTCAGGAAATTTACCAAAACTGGAATCATTTGACTTTGAAATGATCATTAAAACTGTAAAGAATTCAAATAGATATGGTTGCTAGACCTGTAGAATTCCAAAAATAACAAGTCTTAGAGAGTTGCAGGAAATTTAACAAATCAAGAATCAAAGATTTTGGGATTTGACTTTTGAAAATCATGATCTTTATAACTGAAAGGAACTGTCATTGTTTAGGTGTTAGATTGGGTGATCGCTTTGTCAAACATAAACAGAGCGTCACCAATGGAAAAGACTGCCCCGTAGGTGAACACTTTCGGCGACCCAACCACAGCATACGTGACATGCATGTAACTGTCCTTTTACAAACTAGTGCGGGTGAGAAACAACGACAGTTCCTTGAACAAAAAATTATCCATTTTCTGGGGACTGTTCGACCCTTTGGCATGAATGTTAAGAAACAGTCCATTTCATGATTTCACTTTATTTGAAATTACACGATTACACGGTACAGTATACAAATGCTTAGTTTCTCTTTGGATTAAGTTCAAGATTAAGCATGATTTTTACAGGTGATTTTCATTATACGTTAGTCAGTAGTCTTCTCTTGTATCCTCTACATCTTTTTCCATTTTTCTGTCCCGGCTGCCCCTAGAAGAAGGCCATACTGGCCGAAACGTTGGGCACACTTTCCTTTCAACCTGTTTTTGGCTATTTTAGCTGTTTTTAGTTGTATATTTTGTTTAATTTTACCTTTTAATTGTGGCCTATCTTACCTTTTTTACATTGTTTATTTACATTTTGTTTTAGTGTACTTTTTTATACAGTTGTAGGAGAAATTTGCCAGTTAATTTTATGTCTTGACTAGAAAGATACATGGATGTAGCTTTGCTCAACATTTAGCAATGAATTCTGCTCAAACTGGTGCCAGGAGCCATCTTGAACTTACTAAAAGGAATGAGCACAGCTCATTGTTGATTGCCTTATGGTGACTTCAAGATGAAGAATGAAAATAAAAGTATTGTGCAATTACTTGGTTTTATCATGTATTTGTAGAGACTTTGCCTCATTTGCTCCATATATCATTTTATTGCAAATTTAAAACAGCATAACACAGCAAGCTCACTTGATACTTGCCGTAAAATGTCCTATTTTCCATATGTATATATCAATAGGTTTCTACCTTTCCCAATATGTAAATATATATCAATGATTTCTACTATATTGTACCTGTGGATTTTTCAGGAAGTTTTTGGAATTAACAGATCCTCCACATCTGTCAGGTTTCGACCACTTTCCTAAACCAACGGCTTCAGACCATGTTTTTGACAAGGAGAAGAAAGATGTATTCATAACATGACAGATATCTACATGGTTAAAGTATTTTGTAAAATCAGCATATGACATCCTGAAAAATATATTATATGTAATCAGATTATGCAGAAGGTTAATCTTACATGGACACTTTTTAACATAGGCTGTAATATGATATTAACTGTACTCACAAAATCCATACTGGTAAGCGTGTTATGTAATGACATGTTTCTTCAAATATAATCTTTGTTTAAAGAAATCAATCAAATTACTGTATGGTTGTTATATTTTGCAGAGTATTAATTTTCGAGCTACAGTCGAACTTCGATTGCTCGAACACCAAAGGGACCAATGAAAACAGTTCGAGCCTAAGGGTTGTTCGAAATATCGATGTCGAACTATGTTTAAATTTGAACCAAGGGACCACAAAAAAGGTTTGAGGCATCCATGGTGTTGGAGTTATTGCAGTTTGAGCCATCAAAGTTCTACTGTATTTGCAATTAACACAATAAGCATGAATATTTATACCCACGAATATTTCACTGGAAACCTCAATATAAATGAAGGTAATGATGTTAACTAAAAATCTGTGAATGGGGGTAATAACAAAATTACTGAACAGAATTGTCAAGAGCCGAAGTCCATAAGAAAAAAAGACAAATTAGGTAGAAACCACCAGAAAAATTTGTCGACCACAATGGTCCTGACTTGGTACAGGCATTTCAAAAGAAATGGTGGGTTTAACCGTTTTTATGGCATGCCAAACCTCCCCTTCCAATGCGGTAATGTCCGGTAGCATCTCAAAGCAATTACTATTGAAAATCTGTGAATATTATATAAACCCAAGGAATAAAGCAAAGGCTAGTGAAACACTATACATATGCCTCCAGCAGGGAGAAGTTCTGTAGCTCTTTTCACAAAAAATCTTAAGATAAAAATTAGTCGTAAGTCTTCAACATTTCATATTGACTTATGATTAAAATTTGTCGTAAGATTTTTTGTGAAAAGGGCTACTGGCCTCTTTGACCTGACCTAACTTTTTAAGGCATACATTTTGTATTTATGTTACTCTTGACTAGACATTATGCACTTGCCAGGTATGATAAGTCTATCTTAAATAGTTCCAATGTTATAGCCAAGCTAAACATTTGGGATGTACAGATAGATACACACAAACAGACAAGACAAAAACAATATGCCCCAATCCGTGATCTCGGGGCTTAAAAACTGCAAAATTTCATTCCTTGAATATAAAGCACTATACAGTAGCTGAAACCTAACTTTTTCTGCGTATCCAAATTTGATTGGATCATCTACCAACAATTTGTTACTAAATCTGGCTTACAGATTCAGATTTAATATAGAAATACATGTATTGCATTACAACTTTTATTTGCTTTTTGTGAATATATATGTTTCAAACAATAAAACAGGCAATTGAAGATCATTTAAATAATACCAAAATTCTCCATTATCTTCCACTATTAATCCAATATCCTTTTTCTGGCCAGAACTCACTTTTTTCCATTCGGAAGACCTATTATAAAGTAAAGTTTTACAATTGTATAAACATTCCTGGGTTAACTGAAATGCATAATTTATACACGCTTTACATATTCAAATTTAACCTAAACTATTTTTATGTAAAGCAAGTATGAAATGTTTCATAATTTAAAATGCTCTTATGAATATTCAAGAGGTCACATGACACACTTTATTATGCTTGGTTATATAATATTTTATGTTTTAAACTTTTTACCAAATGCAATGAACCATAGATTTTTTCTTCTTTATAAACTGCATAGTTAAAGCTGTTTTAATTCATGGAAAATTGTAATAAAGAATTTTCAACTCGATGCATTGAGTGTATCATGAAATGAATATTCAAAATATGTTATTAATATATCAATGAAATAGGCAAAATGAAAGGATATGGAGTGAATGTACATGTTACAAAAACGCACACGATACATAGAAAACTCCAGTTTATCAAGGACAGGGCTTTTATTCCTGTCTACATCTTGTCGCCTGAGGGTCTTCAACTAGAGGCCAACAATATTCACCCTCTCAAGCGAGATCAAGAAGGCCCCTAGCATGCACTTATGCGTTATTCTTGACAAAAATTATATCAAGGTCACTCCCTCGCTCCCCACCAGCCATGGAGTGCCAACTTGGGCGATGCTCAGGGTTATCCAGCTGAAAGCACCAGGGTTAAAAGAAGAGAATAAAAATGTTGAGCAACATAGATCTCAGCTAAAATATGTCATTGAAGCAACACATGTCGGGAGCGGTCAATGAGAAAAAAAGTAAAATCGGGCAATGTATGCCTACAAATATTTGTCATTAGGTAGCCCGACGAAAGACAAAATTTATGACAAAAACAACACTGATAGACAACACGGGGCACATCGAAATAGATGTAGGCAAACCTTGCAGTGTAACTTTGGTTGAAAGGGCAAAAATAGTCATGTGTACAGATTATATCATTTTAGTAAAAACAATGAAAATATTGAACAGCCAAATTGAAAAAAATAAATGAATTAGTAAATGTATGAGAAATTCTCACACAGACAAACACGCCATAACTGTAATATTATAAGGGCATACATCTCAAGCACGGTATTATTGAAGGAATTTATCAATGTGTAAATGATGATTAACCGTATCAGACATGAGTATCTTCCAGGAATTGACCAATTAAATCATAAAATATTATAACAGTAAAAACTGTATTGCTCACCTGACAAAATACTTCTCTGCCATGCATGACCAAAAATGATGTTTTTTACCAATGGGGGTCTAATGGTTAGCTATGTTCTCCATTAGCACCCATGTTTTTTGTCATGTTGAAATGAGTAAACTTTGCAAAGGACTTTCTATACATCATTCCAATACAGTTTAGTTAAATTTGCTTCAACAGTTTCAGAGAAGATGATCAAAATGTGATTTTTTCCATAAGTCAAATGTTGGCCTACATGCTGGCCACCATGTTTTTTTGTCAAATGGGCACAAAATAAGCAATCTTTGTAAAGGACAAATAGTACATCATTCCTATAAAGTTTGATTAAATTTGCTACAGGGGTTTCGGAGGAAAAGATGAAAATGTGATTTTCCAATAGGATCCAATGTTAAACTATGTTTCCTGCTGGCATCCATGTTTTTTATCCTATCTGAACAAAATGACCAATATTTGTAAAGGACCTTCCATACATCATTCCTATAAAGTTTGGTTGAATTTGCTTTAGCGGTTTCAAAGGAGAAGATCAAAATGCGATTTTCCCATAGGGTCCAATGTTAAACTATGTTCCGTGCTGACGGCCATGTTTTTATCGGATCGGAACAAAATGAGCAATCTTTGTTAAGGACCTTTGATTCATCATTCCTGTAAAATTTGGTTGAATTAGCTTCAGCTTTTTAAGAGGAAAAGATGAAAATGTAATTTTCCCATAGGGTCCAATGTTAAACTATATTCCGTGCTGGCAGCCATGTTTTTTATCAGATCAGAGCGAAATGAGCAATCTTTGTTAAGGACCTTTAGAACATCATTCCTGTAAAGTTTGGTTGAATTTGCTTCAGCTGTTTCAGAGAAGAAGATGAAAATGTGATTTTCCCCATAAGGTCCAATGTTAAACCTAAATTCTCCGCTAGCATCCATGTTTTTAGTAGGATCAGAACGAAATGACCAATCTTTGTAAAGGACCTTCCATACATCATTCCTGTAAAGTTTGGTTGAATTTGCTTCAGTGGTTTCAGAGGAGAAGATGAAAGATATGGTCCAATGTTAAACTATGTTCCATGCTGGCAGCCATGTTTTTTTTCGTATCGGAATGAAATGAGTAATTGTTGTTAAGGACCTTTAGTACATTATTCCTGTAAATTTTGGTTGAATTTGCATCAGCCATTTCAGAGTAGAAGATGAAAATGTGATTTTTGCCATAGGGTCCAATGTTAAACCGGCCATGTTTTTTGTCGGATTGGAACTAAATGAGCAATCTTTGTAAAGGACCTTTCATACATCATTCCTGTAAAGTTTGGTTGAATTTGCTTTAGTAGTTTCAGAGGAGAAGATGAAAATGTGAAAAGTTTAACGGATGGACGAGGGACGACGGACAATGGACGCCAAGTGATGGCAATAGCTCAAAATGAGGTGAGTGCATGTTGACTGATAATTATACAATGTATATATTACATTGGACCAATTAAATATCTCAGATGTGGTCGTATAGTTTGGTAGAATGCTATAGAATTCAAAAATATACCCAATCTCTCAGAGTGTTCATGGTGATACTCTCATGGCTACAAGTTTAGCATGTTAAGTAACACTAGCAATCAAATAAGATTTATAATATGACAATTTAATTTTGAGATAACCTACCCATCACTCCATGCTCCTTTCCATTCAGTTCCACCCCATGGATTACGACATCTAACCATGTGAATTCTCTCTGCATTAAATATAGAAAACAACCCTGTTCCTAATTTGATGTCTCTGACAGCTGTAACACTGTATGCATGTCCCTTTATCAAACCACAGTCTAATTCAGATTCCATGTCATTGGCAGAAGCCTGTTAATTAAAATAAAATAAAGATTACCCTCTTTCCATTACAGAAAATTCTTGCTTCAAACTAATTATACAGATATAATTGTTATATTTTTCCATTCTAGTGCTGTAACCGAGAAGGCTTCCAGTGAGTTTGTGGCACATTATCTGCAAAAACATCATTCAGAAATTTTACAATGAGTTTTCCCTTGTTTATTTGGTGGTTGTAAATCAAGGTGCTTTTGCCGCCATTATTAACTGCAAAAATAAATGGAAACTTTTTGAATTAGATTCCAAAAACTCACTTCACTTCATTAGTCCTATGAACATTTAAGAGGGAGGAGGGGGTCATCCTGGCATCCCAGCTTTATTTTTTCCTAATCACAAACTACAAAAGAATTTAAAGTTGATGAATTTTCCCAATTCCCGCTGCATTTATTTCCAAAAGTACTGGGCTTGAATAATACAAAAAAATGTATAAATAACAAATTTCCAAGCATTAAAACTTCGAATCCCTGCATCCCAAAAAAGGTCTTGCCCCCCTCAATTAATATGTGACTATGACTTTGAAAAGGCAAGTAAGGCAAGGGTGCATTCTGTCCCCCCTTCTCTTCCTTATCGTCATCGACTGGGTCGGAAAAACATCATATAATGAACCATGCAGTATCCGGCGCATATTAACATCACATATAGAAGACCTAGAATTTGCAGATGACATATGTACATTAGCACATCTTCTACTAGATTTTCAAAACTAAGTCAACCAATTAGCAGAATCATCCAAGCGAACTGGGTTATATATCAACTCAACAAAGACCAAAGCTATGAGAATCAACCCAAGCCAAACAGGTCCAGTTACTGTAAACAACCAACAAATAGACAACGTGGACAATTTTACATACCTTTGAAACAATATCAGCACAACTGGTGGTACTGACAAGGATATACAGGCTTAAAAGACCAAAGCCTTAAAGGCATTTTTCATTCTTAAGCCTGTGTGGAAAAGCAGGACATTGAGAACATCAACGAAACTCAGAATCTTCAACAGCAATGTAAAATCTGTTTTTTTTATATAGTTGTGAGACTTGGAGAGAAACAGATTCCACTATTGAATCTCTGCATGTGTGGAGTGCCTGAGAAAAATACTAGGGATTAGATGGCCAGATAAAATCAGCAACAAAGAACTTTGGCAGCGAACGAACCAACAACCAATAGAAAACATCATAAGAACAAGAAAATGGAAGTAGATAGCCCATACATTAAGAAAAGCAACACCACAAAGCAAGCTCTAGAATGAAATCTTCAAGGTCACCAGAAAAGAGGAAGACCAAAGAACACATGGAGAAGAGGGCTGAACAATGGACTGAAGAAAGTGGGAATGACCTGGAAACAATGCAACACCACCGCTCAAGACTGTAGAGAATGGAAGAAGACTGTAGAGGCCCTATTGTCCACCCATGGACAAGTGGAATTAGTCAAGTCATGACTTTGAAAAAAAGATCAAAAAGGAATATAAATATGGACATTTTTAACATGAGAAAACGTTTTTTTAAGAAAAAAGTTTTTTTTGTTAACCAGGCATATGTGTTATGTATAAACATATGCATATTTCTAAAAAAAAAAAAAAAAGAAAAGAAAGAAAGAACCTAAACTTGCAAAATAGTAATGGTGCGTTACATGATACACTGCCATGTTTCACACAGTTTCAGTTTCAATAGACATAACTCCAGAACCAAATGGATCTTTGAAACCAAAGTTGAAATGAGCCTCAGAGTTTTGTGATAAACAACTTACATACCAAGTTTTGAAGATCCTATTTCATTTCTTTCTCAAGTTATCAGATGGAACCTTTGGATACAGATGAACACACTGATGGACAGACAGACAGTTGGACGGACAGACACATGAGGGTATCGAATAGAAATTTCACACTTCAATCACTAAGTGTAAAATTAAGGTCAAGGTCATTCATCTGATGAAACATCATTGTGATATAATGTTTATTTCTTGAGGAAAGAACCTTAACAGACAAAATGAAAGCAGAGGCTCTGACCAATAAAATACTGGGTCAAAGCCACTAATTTGTACCATACTAATTTTATTGTGATATAATTTATAGTTGTTAAGAAATGAACTTAACTGCAAAATTTAACAAAGTCACATAAGATTAACAGATAATTAAGGCAAAGCCACTTCATTGTCTATGATTTGGGGTACATTAAGGTGATTAATTTGATGAAATATAATGATTTCTCTAATTTCTAGCAAATTTAACCGACGCCTGACTGGTGTGATAAAATTATTTATCGTTTCTAGTGAGAGAACAACTCACGTGAAATTTCCTGCCAAATCTATTCGGAAACATAATCCTCGGTGTTTTACATTATGTCATTAGAGAAACATTTTCTACAACTTAAGCACGTTAACTGTAATTTCTCACATCTTGTTAAATTAAATTTTCAAATGTTACATTTGCAAAATTTATTTAATTCGATGTGAAAAATTTCATAATCAACTTAAGTTCTCGTTGAAGAAACTATATATAATAAGTACAGTGGTTGGGAAAAAGCCACAAATGCAAAAAATTAACCAAAGTCACTCAAGTATAAAATTTGGGCAAAAAGTACTTAAATGTCCATCAGTAGTGTAGTACTACTAAAGGTGATCAATTTGATGAAACAAGATTGTGATATAACAAGGGCCTTCAGTCAAAATTAAACAAGCACTTTTAAAGTGTAAATTGGTGGTCACAATGAATCTGGTAGTTCTAACTGAGGTGCATCTTATATGTAATTCCATAATGGTGGATGAGGCATAAAAAGTTGGGAAATCAAAACTTGATTGAAAAAGGCATATTGTCACATTGTCAAAATTTGCTCTGGATACTGATTCTATCATGTACAACTGAAATACAAAAAATGCAAGTTGCATCATTAAATGTAAATTTTGTTATGCTGTACAGGTGTTTAAAGGAGTAACCTTTAATTAGCAGCATAAGAATATATTATATAGAAAGCCATTAATTACTATACTCATTACCATTAATATTGAAGCAAGAAGTCAAATCCAGTACCAAAGACAGCGACTGTCAGTGCAATTCTTGAAATGAATTACGCCCCAGTATTTTCAATGGGTTTGAATTTTGATTAAAAACAGTAAATTACTAAATATCATCTGATTTTGGAGTAAATATACAAGATAAACAACAGTGATCATACATACTGCAATAGATGCACTCATCAGAGATCTGTGTTCTATAGATTCATGTAAAATATCAAATAACTCCATCTTTTGTTCTTCTGATTTGTATGTCTCTAAATTCAGCAGTTCACCAACACCACCAGTAATATCAACTAAGGCATCCCTTGGCCTACCAGCCACTAGAGATTCATAATTTCCAAATAATCTGAAATGACACAAAATCATTTATGTAGATGACATCTTTAAATTAAGAAAAAACATTGATCTGAAGTTTGAAAAACTACAAATGTATTAACATTGTGGCATTGTAGATTAATAGAACAGCAACACCCCTTTTTTACCTAATTTTTGGGTTTGTACTATGAACTTATCTGATATGTATTATTGAACTGACTATATACAAATTTGACTTTTTAGTGGAATATATATTTTCATCTGTGTTTGTTTGAAGGGAACATGTAATAAGTACAAATCCATGTAAAATTCAAAAATCTGGCAGCACACAAGTGAAAGAACTTTTCTTTTCTTGTTGATTTTCCAGTATAGTTTTAAACATTTGTAAGAAATATACTAATTTTTTTCTTCTTTACCCATTGCAGATGAAGGAGCAGATTATTGACAGGAAAACTCCCTGTAGTTATTCTATATAAATTATGACATGTTGGAGTGTTTTTAGCAAAGAGTTGTGTGCAATTTACAGCTATTTTTTGTGAAATCATACTTAGTATTGTGTGTATTAGAGGACCACAATAATGGTTTGCTCAAATCCTTTCCACTTTTTGTAATATTTTTTATATATGTACTACAACAGGGGAGATAACTCAATTACATTTATATAGAATCTGTGAGGAGTTAACAAGCTATTATAACCATAAATGACAAACAATCGAAAAATTCTTTTAATTTAAAAATTTACATAGGAATAGACATAAAGGTAAGACCAAAATTTCTGAAAATAAAATCTCACATGTGCCTTCCCTATTGTGAAATATTTTGATTTTTATTTGGAACTGCACATAAATGGTTAAATGACTGGCAGTTTTCAGAAACACTTGGCTATTTTTGAATACAAACTGGTGTTCTGATAGCAACATATTGTCCTGTGAATGTACCATTGGTTTTGTGGGGTTTTATTTTTCGTAGATTTCGTGGTTCGCTGAAATCATGAAACAAATCCAAACAAAACACATTTTTCCATAGAGTTTTATTGCATAGAATTAGAGACCATGAATTTAAGTACCTATGAAAATGCGATGGTTAGGAAAACCATGAAAATTGATGTCCATGGATAAAAGTACCTCCACAGTTATTGTTTTGACTAAATTCTTACAATGAAGTTTAAATGACCTAGCTAGCTGTCAGAGAATACCCTTATCAAAAATTCAATAAATGCTTTATTGGAAAAGTGTCTATAGGTTATAAGGTGTGGTTGAAAGAAAAGGCTTGAACAAGTGTTGCCCTAATAGTCAATATTTTACGAAAGGATATGGAATAAATGAACATGAGACCATAACACATATGCTAACTCCAACTGCAATAATTTTAATGAGCTGTATGGCCATTTCTGAAATTTATTCCTCATCAGCAGCACTAGAACCCAAACGTAGGAAATCCATAATTTTAAAAAATGTCAAAATGCATAAAACCAAACGAAATCCGAATAATCAAGTCTCACTATACAGCACTGGACATACGGTCATTTAAAATACTTGGAAAAACTGGTACATACTGTATTCACAAATTGTCATGTGCTATTATACTGAAAACAAACACATATACATGTATAGCATACCACATTTCATTGGCCTACCACTTATTGTTGTTGAGGGACTGACCTCACTAACAGAGATGGATCCGATTACTTTCATCAAATTACATTAAATTACAATTACTTTTCCAAAAGTATGATAAAATTAAATTAATGATTACATGGAAGAGTAATCATGATTACATCTGATTACATTGAGTTCTCAAATAACTATCGTTGAGATGGAACTCTAGTTTTTCGCAAAATAGTTTGAATTTTGGACTTTCAGCAGTAGACAAAGGAAGAAGTTTTCAAGTAATAAATTCTAAAGTTGTGTCGTTTAAATCTATTTGGCAACTTCTAGTTTTGGCATACATGTATTTTGATTTTGGCTTAAACATGTTAATATGTGTCACTAAAGAGGCCTTATTTCATCCTTTTGACATCTTGCAGTTTTAATGTGTATATCCGGATGAACTCTCTGAAAATAAAACTAAAATGTATCTATCGGGGAATTCAAAACCAAATAAATCTTAATATTATTCTAAAAAAGTATGGTCATGTTATTTTTGGAAATTCCCATATAACTATGTTATATTAACTTGATCTTTTAGGTACAACACTATATTCTTTAATGTGAAATATTTTTCACGAGTATTATGTGATTTTGATACACCAGCATTCATTCCATATCCCTCATATTCTATTACACATGTACTAGTATATAATTAAATTGGATTCAATTTTACAAAAATCAAATTGTTATACATACAGTACATGTATAATAATACCTTCAGGGACAAAAATATAGTTGATACAAAAAGACCTTAATTGTTTTCTACCTGTCACTTCAAATGTGACTTTAACACTGATTAAATAAAAGATTTAAATTTTGATTCCAAAATAAACAACACTTAATTGTGACTATAATTAAACTTAAATCAGGACTGATTTGCATTCATGATATAATCTGTCACAAAATTTTGTGAAATTAGGGTCTTGTCCCCAAACAGTTCTGATGAATAAGATATTAAAATATATAATAAAATAGTTCTATTTGCACAATTTTTTCCCTAACATTACAACTTTACTACATAAAATTTCATGAGATTTTATATTTGGAAATAAAAAGAGCCATGATTAGAGATTTCAAAAATATCTCCATTGTAATCAGAATGTAATCATAAAGTAATCAGGATTACAGGCTATTTTTGGAAGTAATTGATTAAATTAAATTACATGTAATCAGATTTTTAGCGGATTAATGATTACACTGATTACTTTTAAAAATGAAATCGATTACAGCTGATTAATGATTACAATTACAATTACCACATCTCTGGTCACTAATAATGAAAACCTAAAATGGTCACTGGAACACACAATTTCAAAGTCAAAGGCCATATGACAGACATTCATATACTACTAACATATCAAAGGAAGGGTGTATATTGTTATTACATGCAACATGTTTGTAGTTTTTTATTTCATGTTCTAAGGTTATTTGTTATTTGTGAAAATTTGATAAACATGCCACATGCAAGCTGAATTTTTATATCTCATCACTTGTGAATTGACATTTTATTTCCTGTATTGCTGTGCAATGAAATCCCTTTGAATCACTTAAATGAATGCTACATGTAGCATTAAACTTTTTTGCAATATACTGAACACTTACTTGGCATAAGCCTTTTCAAGAAGTGCTGACCAGAATTCATTCCTTGCTTTAGACTGTACAAATATCAAGTGACCTCCCTTTGTTGGTAGATAATCATCTATAACTACATCTATCCACTCTCCTAATCTCCAGAAACGGAAATGAAATATTCCAGCATATTTATTTTTCTCAGGATTCCATTCCTGTTTATCGATGTCGGGTACTACCTGTAATAAATTTGTATATCTTAAATCCTGTTCTAATTCATAAAGTTTTAACTAGATAAACTGCTAGCAAAGCTCACTAATAGCTGGGTTCCCCAATTTGATTCCAGAAATATATTTATAAAAAAAAAAAACAAAACTAGAAAATGTGTCTGTAAGACACGGATACCTCCCCAATAAATCGCAAAATGAATTGTGATGAAATGCAAAATTTAAACAAAGTCATTCAACCATAAAATTTAGGTTATGGACCTCAAATTAATTGTGAAATAGCCAGATCTCCTTTGAATGAATGTTACAGTAAAATATATGATGCTACAATACATAGTAGTTGAGAAATACAAAATGTAGACTCAAATGCAAAACTAAACCAAAGTCACTGAAGCGTAAAATGTAGGTCAAAGCCATTTAATTTGATGAACGTCATTGTCTTATAATGAGAAGTTGGTGAGAAATGGACTTTAATGCAAAACTTAACCAAAGTCACAGAAGCGTAAAATATAGGTCAAAGCCACCTAATAATTGTCAATAATTTGGGTAATACTCATCAAGGCAATTAATTTGATGAAACTTCATTGTCTTATAATATGTACAGTACAGCCAGAGACTTACCGTGATAAATCACTGTGATAGACGTATCACTCTGCTTAGTGAAATCTGTATATTTTATTTCCTCTTTGATCTATTGACATACTTTCTTTTGCATTTAGAGTGATGCATTCTACTACTTGATATGCAAAAGAAATTATATGAATAGATCAATCAGGAAAAAAGATATCTTCATTTAAAAATTTAGAGTGATATGTCTATCACAGTGATTTATCATGGTAAGTCTCTGGCTGTACTGTAGTTGTTGAGAAATGGACTTTGAGGCAAAACTTAACCAAAGTCACTGAAGCGTAAAATGTAGGTCAAAGCCACCTAACTGTCAAAGATTTGGGTAGTACTCATCAAGGCAATTTATTTCATGAAACATCATTGTCTTATAATGAGTAGTTGTTGAGAAATGAACTTTAACGCAAAACTTAACCAAAATCACTGAAGCATAAAATGTAGGTCAAAGTCACCTAATTGTCAATGATTTGGGTAGTACTCATCAAGGCATTTAATTAGATGAAACATCATTGTCCCATAATGTGTAGTTGTTGAGAAATGGACCTCAATGCAAAACTTAACCAAAGTCACTGAAGTGTAAAATGTAGGTCAAAGCCACCTAATTGTCAAAGATTTGGGTAGTATTCATAAAGGCAATTTATTTCATGAAATATCATTGTCTTTTAATGAGTAGTTGTTGAGAAATGAACTTTTAACGCAAAACTTAACCAAACTCACTGAAGCGTAAAATATAGGTCAAAGTCACCTAATTGTCAATGATTTGGGTAGTACTCATCAAGGCATTTAATTAGATGAAACATCATTGTCCTATAATGTGTAGTTGTTGAGAAATGGATCTTTAATGCAAAACCTAACCAAAGTCACTGAAGTGTAAAATGTAGGTCAAAGAGTCAACCTACCTAGTGAACTCTGTAGTACTCTACTGGCTTGCTATTATTATTCTACCTCTTACAGTTTCTGAGAAATGTACCTTAACGCTAAACTTAACCGGACATACGGACGTAAGGTCGTATGGACGTACAAGGGTTACACTATATGCCCCTTCCACATTAGTGGGCAGGGTATAAAAAGATCAAATCATTGTTTTTCAAATAGATGGTCATGATGGTGCACAATGGCAATGTGTACTGAATATTCTAGGAAAGTTTCAATGAATATCATCAACAAGTGGTCTCAGAAGAGTTGTTGCCACAGTACCCCATGGCTAACAGATGAGTGAATGGATGAACGGATGAACTGACAGATGGACACCCTGATCAATGTATTCTGCCCCGCTGTGAAGCATATCTTTACAAAGCAACAGAACACACAAATCAAAAATAGTAATGGTGCACTACATGATACCCCGCCACGTTTCACAAATTTTCTAAGTTAAAAGGGGCATAACTCCAGAACTATGTGTACCGCTGAACCCAAAATTATACTAAGCCTGTGTTTTGTGGCAAACAATTTACATACCAAGTTTGAAGACAGTATGTTATTTCATTTACAAGTTATGAGTACAAAACCCTAAAATTTGCGAAATTTCAAAGTTTAAAGGGGTATAACTCCAGAACCCCTTGGACCTCTGAACCCAAAATATAACTTGACCTGAGCTTTGTGGTAAACAACTTACATACCAAATTTGAAGACAGTATGTTATTTCATACCAAATTTGAAGACAGTATGTTATTTCGTTCATAAGTTATCAGTCGGAAACCCTAAAATTTGCAAAATTTTAAAGTTTCAAGGCATAACTCCAGAACCCCTTGGACCTCTGAACCTGAAATCAAACTTGACCTGATTTTTGTGGTAAACAATTGACATACCAAGTTTGAAGACATTGTGTTATTTCGTTCACAAGTTATCAGTGGGAAACCCTAAAATTCTAAGTTAAAAGGGGCATAACTCCAGAACTATGTGTACCGCTGAACCCAAAATTATACTAAGCCTGTGTTTTGTGGCAAACAATTAACATACCAAGTTTGAAGACAGTATGTTATTTCATTTACAAGTTATGAGTACAAAACCCTAAAATTTGCAAAATTTCAAAGTTTAAAGGGCATAACTCCATAACCTCTTGGACCTCTGAACCCAAAATCGATCTTGACCTCAGTTTTATGGTAAACAATTTGCATACCAAGTTTGAAGACCTTGTGTTATTTCGTTCACAAGTTATCAGTCGGAAACCTTTGGGGGACGAACGGACCGACAGATGGACAGACGGACAGACAGACAGACACACGACTGAGGGTATCATATAATACCTCAACCCTTCGTGTGGTGGGGTATAAAAAGTATTGGTAAACTGTATTAAAAGAAAAAAACATGTCATTTAATTCAAACATGAAGATTAAAACATCATAAAGTAAAAATTAAAGAGGATATAAATCTCCAGAGTATAAATCATAGGGGATATCAAGATTAACATGAACTACTGACCTTTTTGAGCAGTTTTCTGTCTGCTGTGAGAGATGCACATGCTGCAACAAACCAACAATTACCAAGGCTTCCTTGTGATAAGTCATCAAAACTAGCACCATCCACAAAAAATTTAGGGTCACCACTTAGTTCCTACAAAAAATGTTTTGCTTTGATAGTGTATCACTGAAAATAAAACATGTACTCGCATTCTTAATAATTGGTGTCTTTTTGAATTTTTAAAACATTTTACACTTGCTGGATGTTTACATTTTCATTGCTCTATGAACTCTGCAACCTTAGTGAAATTACTGCAAAATTTTGTTTATATCATGCATGCAATTATAATTTTCAGCCATTTTAGGTGTTGCCTGTTATCCATTTTTTTACATGACATCAAACCAGGTTTTCCTTCCTTATAAGAGAAAGTAGAATAACTGTATATGTGCAAAGTTTTATTGACTGATACCCCCTCTCACTCATGAAAAGTATTTGCAAAAACACCAATAAATTTCTAAGTTCAAAGGAGCATAACTCCTGGAAAAATTGCACAATGAAAAATCCTCAAAAAATGCACATCTACATATGATGCCCTTGCTACATACAAAGTTTCATGAAATTCTATTAAACAGTTACAGAGGAGTTGCACTTACAAGCATATGGTCAAAACACCTGCAAATTTCTAAGTTCAAAGGGGCATAACTCCTGGAAAAATTGCACAATGAAAATCCCTGATGATATTCTCATCTATATATATTGTCTTGCTACATGTACATAGAAAGTATCGAGGGCTTTGACATGGAAAACATAGACCTGGAGAAGTACCAAGATTCCACCGATACTGACACAAGTCGTCCTTTAATGCCACAGGCAACACCATCAGCTCAGGCCAAGGAAAGAAAGAAGATGAAACAAAAACGAAAGAAATAACATCAAAGAAGAAAGTCAACTGTCTGAAATTACCAGTTTGGTAAGCCAGACGTAAAACCCCCATTAATCATCATCATCAAAGTATCATGAAATTGTGTTGAACAGTTACAGAGGAGTTGTGCTTACAAGAATATGGTCAAAAAACCTGTAAATTTCTAAATTAAAAGGGGCATAACTCCTGAAAATAAAGGGCTACGCCGAGCGCAGCATGATACGACCGCAGCATGTCGATCACTGAAATTTCAACAAAAGTAGTTCAAGTGAATGTGGACACAGTAAAGAGCTTGACACAATAATTAGATGGACACAAAAAGAAGCTTGACACAGTTATTAGCTGGAAACAAACTACAGAAAAAATCAACCCTTTTGATCACTTATTGATAAAAAAACTGTAAGAGCTATGCAAAATAT
>MJUU01047884.1:196097-207268 GCA_002080025.1 Modiolus philippinarum | reverse complement strand
GAAGAGTGTGTACAGACATAAATAAAATTCAAAATAGATTGGTATCGTGTTTACCATTAAGAGAAATGAAACAGAATATTTCTAAATAAAAGAATAGATGAATGTTGGTTAAATAGCAAATGGAAAATATATGTAAATAAACGGGAAAAACACGTTGAATAACTAAGTTGGCTTCATGAATTCCTGTCCAAAAAGCACAGTCAAATGAACTCTGTTTAGTAAAATTGAAAGTGAAAAATGGTCTTCTTTGACCTGACAGCTTTGATTTAATCATTCTAGCACTAAACATGTACTTTACTGGGCACATGTAGCAGCAATCTTGATCGGATGAGGCAGTTGCTGAAAAACACAACCTCTAAGATCAGGTATTAGGTATTGACCTGTTCAGCGTTTTAACACAATTCAGTATAAAATTTTCATTGCCACAAAAATACTTTAAGACTCAAATTGTCAGTACTATTTGAGAACATGCGGGAAACCAATTAATTTTGCGGGTAAGTGAAATTTGAAATCATCTTACCCGTGGGTAAGTGGGATTTTAAAAAATTTACGAAGCCCTGTTATTTAATTTCATTAAATCACTATGTAGCATATTGAATAAAAATAAGATGTTATGGTTGTGATAAAATAAGTCTTGTATATTAATTTTGAAAAAAAAAACATAAATATATTTATTATTTTTATGCTTATCTTATCTTTTGTCTAACTTGGTGAACTGAAAAAAGAAGGTCAACTGTCTGACAATTAGTAAATTAATTTGTAAATATAGGTAAGAATTACAGGTAATAATCATGATAATGCACCTGGCCTCTAGATCAGTGACAACTTTATTAGGGTCTTAATGACTAAAACAACAAAATTTCAAGGAAAAGTTTATTCAAGAATACATTAAGGTATACTGTCAAAGGTTGGAAGTAATACAATGATGTAAATGGTTTCCTGTTCTATAGAAAGGTTTAAGAACTACATGGAAACAAAATAAATTGTCCAGTCAAAGTAAACTTGAGGTATTCTATGCATGGCTGACTTCAACTCTGAGATGCATTAAAAGAAGTCTGAATATAACAAAAAAGAAACAAAATACAAAACAGTAAGAAAATAATAACAATTAAAAAAAAAGAATAAAGAGAAAAAAGCAAGCACACCTATTTAGTGGTAGCCACAAGCCACCTGATGAGTACTTTGGCAAGTACAGAACAGGATATAAATTCCACTCAAGTCAGTTGACCAGTTTTTGCCAAATTTACATTCATATGCATTGTTCTAAAAATCTACAAAGAGATAATTTAAGGGTTTTATAATCATGATAATAGTATATAAACAGAAGAGTTGCCCAGTATATTAGTTTTCTTCAAACCATGCTAGGTACAGTGTTACTGTATAAATTCCAGGGTGGTCAATTCAATTGACCAGTAAATGCCAGTATTTGCCAGTAAATGCCGGTATTTACCGATATTTACCGGTGGCATGGAAAATACTCATAAATGCCGGTATTTTGCCAACCTTGTCCTTAGGTGGTCCAATCCAAAAAATGTATCTGGCAGGTCCGTACCTCATCCAAGATGGCCACCATCTGGAATATAGTTTTAACATTGGCCTTATTGATTTTAAGGGGAACCTCTGCCCAAATTTTTGAATTTTTATTTGAATTGTGGTCTGAATGTTTTATTTTCAGCATTATGTATTACCTTTATTATTAGGGGAACCCCTGCCCAAATTTTTTTTTGAATGGTGTTTAGTTATGGGTTGTAATGGATGGTGGATCTTTCGGTTACCATGGAAACCAAACAAGAATACTGTTATTTAAGAAAAAAAAAGTATTCTGCTAAATTTTATGTTTCGTTTTTCCTGTTAGAAATGCCTTTTATCTATGTCAGCCGTGGTCCAGGTGAGCAATACAGGCTCTTGAGAGCCTCTTGTTTATTATCTTTATACTGTATTTTTATAGGACCGCATAATTGTTGTATGGCATTGGCGTTGGCGTGGTTGTCAGCGTCGGCGTCTGTGGACAGCTAAACTTTGGTTCTAGTGGGCAGATCATTATCAAATTTTAGTATGATGTTTTTGGCACACTTGTAAACTAAGGTTTTAATTTTCAGTTTTTGGATCCACCTGTTTTTGAAAAAGGGGCTTGAAATTGGGTGTTTTCAGGTATTTGTCTGTAGAATCTCCATTATTAATCGGATTTTGATAGGGTTTCTTGTGTGCTCCTGGGGAAATTTCCAATCATTTGCATGCAACGGATTTCACATAACCTGTACCGTTTTCAAGATAAATGGGCCCAAAAGAGTCGAATCCAAAAAAAAAATAAATTTTTAGTCCGATTTTGATGCAGTTTTTTTCAATGGATACCTTATGAAAAAATAACATGGCATTCTACTAATAGATTTTAGTAACTTGTTTCCTTTTCTAGCTATGAGGGCTGAACCGGATCAAAATTACAAATTTGCAGATTACGTAAAATTTTTATTTTACTTCAGAGTTTGAGGGGATTTTTTTTTTGGATTCCTCTTGATATAAGCTTTCAGTAATGTGCCAACAGATTTGACGTAGCTCTTATTGTTTCGGAGCTATAAGGGGTCATAGGGGCCAAAACTGCAAATTTGTAGATTACCTAAAACTTTTATTTTTCTTGGATTTCAATGGGATTTTTTTTCTTTGGATTCCTCTTGATATAAGCTTTCAGTATGATTGCAATGGATTTGGCGTAGCTTTTACCGGTTCCAAGCTGTAAGGGGTCAAAGGGGCCATAACTGCAAATTTGCAGACTACCTAAAATTTTTATTTTTCATTTGATTTCGATGGGATTTTTATCTCAAAGCCATGAAATGGCTGGAGAGATGTTAATATGACAAGAAAAAAATCACGTGAGGCTTCAAGCCTATTAACAGCTCTTAAAGATGATCTTCGTGCTTCCGATAAAATATAGTGCGCAAGTTTCTTTCAAAATCGTATACATTGTGTTTTTCATTTATATTTCTTCATTTTCTTGAGTTGAATACAGTGTTGTTTTATTAAATTGAAAACAATATGCATGTTTATCAAATTACTCCTTTTTTATATTGCGTCTCGGATCAACGACCCTGTCGCGCAGAAATTTGTCAAAGATGAAAATAACATTTCTTTACCTCTGACAGTGTATTGCATATATATTTATAGCAATGAAATCGACATGCCAAATCACACAATCCGATTATTTTCACGTATTACGGAATAACGTTACATGCAGACATATGCAGCAGTTCTTTGGATAACTACGAAGTTTTACCACTTGTAGATTTTCAGGGCTTCAAGATTCAGCTCCATCGGAGCTTTGATTTTCTTTGGATTCCTCTTGATAATAAGCTTTCAATAGTATGTCAATGGATTTGGCATAGCTCTTACCATTTCCGAACTTTAAGGGGTCAATGAGGAATGGTAAGGGCTAATTTTTGTTTTCCCTAGTTTGTGTCCAGCTAATTTCTGTTGTCGACATGCTGCGGTCGTATCATGCTGCGCTCGGTGTAGCCCTTCCTTCATGTAAGTTATATTGACTTGACACAATAAAATCTAACATAAGATTATCAACATTAACTATATACATTACATATAATCAATGCAAAACCTATTCATTCTTAACTGAATGTTTTACTCATGTAGCAATTTTATAAGAAGAATTAGTACAAAAGTTGTATAATTTCTGTAAGTGTTAAATAACTCACTTGAAAAAGAACCAAAATTTGGGATAACGTTTGAGCACAATTGTTATGTCAAATTTTGCATTCAAATATAAACTACTCCTGTAAAACCCTGTAAAAGTGAATGTTCAATTTTGTCATCAAATAATGAGCCATTATTTTGAACCAGTTAAGTTCAAATGTCAACTAACGTCCTGCTAAAATCATCAACCATTCTTCTGTTTTCAAAAACAATAGATTTGTTTTTGCTTAAACAGGTGCAACAGGTGACCATTGCCATAATTCATTTTCAACTTTCATGTTATTTTAAACTTGAATGAAAAAAGGTCAACTACATTTAACATGTTTAACTCAGTGTTATACCATATTTTGCATAAATTCCCTTCTGAACTTGTATAAAATGTATTGTTAAACCATTGTTGCTGTTTTGAAGATACAAATACCATTCACCATAAATAATTTGATATAGAAATTACCATTTTAAAACAAGTCTTCAAGGTGAAATCAAGGGAAAATCAGTGTGTTATCAATATGTCAATATAACACACAAACTGTCAATAGAAATGCCATTTCACCAAGTAAGACACCATTCTTTACCAAAAACAGATATACAGGCATTTCCATTTAATATTTTTCTTTGGAAATGAACCAGAATTTGTTGCCATATTGTTATAGCCTAAGCATACCAATCTTTCAGTTAGAAAGAGTTTTTCATGTCAAGCTCTATGTCAAACATTGTCAAAAAGATGATTTGATCTTACTGATTAACAAAACAAGTATAATGAATAAATGGAGAGTTCCTAGGGACCCAACATATCAATTTTCATGGGTTCTCCTAAAAAAATGTGGGTCCCAGGAGGTCACATAATTTTTTTTTTTGATTACGTCCATGGCCACTAAGCAATATGGAAGAGAGCAGGTTAATCAATTCAGAATATTATTGTGTAAAATAGTACTATAGGTTGTAGAGACAAAAGGGGTGATGAGTTTTGATTGCCAGGGCTAAATTTCCTGTCCCTACCCATAATTTCTCACTGGAGAAATTGGTAGGGGCAGGAAATTAAGCCTTCTATATATGTCTCCTTGTTAGTCTGCCCTTCAACAAAAAATAAAGAATAAGTCTGTAAGTTGCATGGGGCTAGGCATTTCTCCACTCTACACACAGTTTGGTTGCAGTTGTTCTTGGTTAGGACTCCCCNCCCCCACCCCAAACTTAGGCACAATTTTCCTTAGATGGTTCTTTCCAAAGAAAGTATCCGGTGTAATATGGTATTTTGACTCGTGGGGTAAATTGACCCCTCGGGTCAAAATACCATAGAAAAAATGACCCGCGGGTCTCTTTTCCACATGGGATTTTGAGTCGCGGGTCACTTTACAGCCAGAGTATTTTGATCCCCCCATGGAAAAGTGACCTACACTAATTTCTAAGAATAAATTATAACATCTATCTCCCAATTTTTCCATGAGGTAGGTCAAAATACCATAGCTTCTTTAAAAAAAAGTCAGAGACCTGCAAAACAGTCTTAATGTATACAGAAGTGTACCAGAGTCATAATTCATACAAAATAAAAGCATATTTTTATATTTAATACCTAGAACTGATCCTGAGTAGGGGGTAGGTCAATTTCCCATGGGGGTAGGGCAAAATACCATGGCTTGTTGAAATATGATTTACAACCTGCAGAACAGTCTGAATGTATACAGAAGTGAAGCAGAGTGATAATTCATACAAAATAAAGGCATATTTTTATATTTAATACCAAGAACTGACCTGAGTAGGGATAGGTCAATTTCCCATGGGGGTAGGTCAAAATACCATGGCTTGATGAAATATGATTTACATCCTGCAAAATAGTCTAAATGTATGTAGAAGTAAACGAGAGTGATAATCCATTCAACTTAAAGGCATATTTTATATTTAATACCGAGAACTGACCTGAGTAGGGGATAGGTGAATTTCCCATGGGGGTAGGTCAAAATACCATGGCTTGTTGAAATATGATTTACAACCTGCAGAACAGTCTAAATGTATATATACAGAAGTGAAGCAGAGTGATAATTCATACAAAATAAAGGTATACTTTTATATTTAATACCAAGAACTGACCTGAGTAGGGGGTAGGTCAATTTCCCATGGGGGGAGGTCAAAATACCATGGCTTGATGAAATATGATTTACATCCTGCAAAACAGTCTAAATGTATGTAGAAGTAAACGAGAGTGATAATTCATACAACTTAAAGGCATATTTTATATTTAATACCAAGAACTGACCTGAGTAGGGGGTAGGTGAATTTCCCATGGGGGTAGGTCAAAATACCATGGCTTGTTGAAATATGATTTACAAGCTGCAGAACAGTCTAAATGTATACAGAACTATGCCAATATTTTTATATTTATACCGAGAACTGACCCTGAGTAGGGGGAGGTCAATTTCCCATGGGGTAGGTCAAAATATCATGGCTTGATGAAATATGATTTACAAATTACAAAGCAGTCTAGATGTATACAGAAGTGAACCAGAGTGAAAGTTCATATAAAATAAAGGCATATTTTTATATTTTATACCGAGAACTGACCCTGAGTAGGGGGAGGTCAATTTCCCATGGGGTAGGTCAAAATATGATGGCTTGATGAAATATGATTTACAAATTACAAAGCAGTCTAGATGTATACAGAAGTGAACTAGAGTGTAAGTTCATATAAAATAAAGGCATATTTTTATATTTAATACCAAGAACTGACCCTGAGTAGGGGGAGGTCAATTTCCCATGGGGGTAGGTCAAAATACCGCGGTACCATGGCTTGATGAAATATGATTTACAACCTGCAAAACAGTCTAAATGTACACAGAAGTGGACCAGAGTGATAATTCATACAAAATAAAGGTGTATTTTTATATTTAATACTGAGAACTGACCTCAAGTAGGGCATAGGTCAATTTCCCATGGGGGTAGGTCAAAATACCATGGCTTGTTGAAATATGCTTTACAACCTGCAGAACAGTCTAAATGTATACAGAACTATGCCAATGGGATAATTCATACAAAATAAAGGCATATTTTTATATTTATACCGAGAACTGACCCTGAGTAGGGGGAGGTCAATTTCCAGTGGGGGTAGGTCAAAATATCATGGCTTGATGAAATATGATTTACAAATTACAAAGCAGTCTAGATGTATACATAAGTGAACCAGAGTGAAAGTTCATACAAAATAAAGGCATATTTTTTATATTTAATACCAAGAACTGACCCTGAGTAGGGGGAGGTCAATTTCCAACGGGGGTAGGTCAAAATACCATGGCTTGATGAAATATGATTTACAACCTGCTAAACAGTCTAAATGTACACAGAAGTGGACCAGCAGCCATTTTCACAAAAAATCTTACGATAAAAATTAGTCGTAAGTCTTTAACATTTCATATAGACTTACGATTAAAATGTGTCATAAGATATTTTGTGAAAATGGCTGCAGAGTGATAATTTATACAAAATAAAGGCATATTTCTATATTTAATACCAAGAACTGACCCTGAGTAGGGGGAGGTCAATTTCCCATTTGGGTAGGATAAAATATGATTTACAACTTACAAAACAGTCTAAATGTATACAGAAGTGAACCAGAGTGATAATTCATACAAAAAAGGCATATTTTTATATTTAATACCGAGAACTGACCCTAAGTAGTAGTAAGCCTTTGTTTTTATTTGTCCAGTTAACTGTAAGCATGAAGCATACAGATGATAAATTTCTATATATATATATGTCACTGAAGGAGAGCCATAACAAATTTTAGGCAAAAAGGAGAAGTATTTTTACCATAAATTGCCTTTGAAAATCATGTTAATTTATAGATAAAAAATGTTACACTCCTGACATGTTTGTCACCCACAGTAAAACACCTGTAAAAATTATTTTTAATTTATTTTTCCATGGTTAAATGCATTGATACATGTATGTTAAAATTACTCAAAATTGTCCATTTACAAAGGCACAGTGACAGGTTTTGACTGTCATAAACCAAAATTGTGTTACTCTCATGACTGATGTACATTCATTCATTTAAATCAAAATATTTCAGCATTTATATTTACAAAAATTAGTAGGATCATTGGAAAATGAAAGCAAAACATTTTTCTACCTTCCAAATGAATTAATTTGTATGAAATGGTTGATTTTATTAATTTTCTTATTTTTATATGACCGCAAAAATTTTTGCGTTCATATAATGGTATGGTGCTGTCGTCGTTGGCGTTGTCGTTGTCGTCGTTGTCTGTAGACACTTTTGTTTTTGGTCAATAACTTTAGTTGCAGTTGATCAATCCATATGAAATTATATCACAATGTTGCTTGCCACAGAAGGAAGGCTGGGCTTCGTTTTGGTCATTGTGGCCGCACCCGTCTCCAAAAAAGGGGCCAAAAAGGGTTAAAATTGATGTTTTCTTATATTTGACTGTAGAATCTTTATTATTTATTGGATTAAGGTGGGTTTTCTTTTAGTGTTCTCCTGAGGAAATTTCCAATCTGTAGTATGTTAACGGATTTCATGTGGCACGTACTGTTCACAAGATAAATGGGGCCCAAAAGGGGCGAATTTCAAAAATTTTAATTTTTTTTATTTTTAGTCCGATTTTGATGCCGTTTTTTGCAATGGATTCCTTATGAAAAACTAACATAGCGCTTAACCATCAGATTTTTGATAACTTGTTTCTTTTCCAAGCTATGAGGGGCCGAATGGGGCAAAAATTTCAAACATGTGGATTACCTCAAATTTTTATTTTTCATCTGATTTCAATGGGATTTTTTTCTTTAGATTCCTCTCATTGTAGGCTTTCAGTAGTATGTCAACGGATTTGGCGTAGCTCTTACAGTTTCCGAGCTATTAGGGGTCAAAGGGGCTGAAATTGCAATTTTTAGAAATATGTAAAATCTTTATTTTACATCAGATTTTGATGGGATTATTTTCTTTGGATTCCTCTCATTGCAAGCTTTCAGAGTTAAGTCAACAGATTTGGTGTAACTGTTATGGTTTTAACTCTATAAGGGGGCACAGGGGCAAAAATTGCAATCATCAGAATTATGTGAAATCTTTATTTTTCATCAGATTTTGATGGGATTTTTTTCTTTTGATTCCTCTCATTGTAAGCTTTCAGAGATATGCCAAAGTATTTGGCATAGCTCTAACCATTTCAGAGCTGTAAGGGGTCAAAGGGGGCCAAAATTGCAATTATTAGAAATATGTGAAATCTTTATTTTTCATTAGATTTTGATGGGATTTTTATCTTTGGATTATTCTCATTGTAAGCTTTCAGTAATATGGCAGTATATTTTGTGTTGCTCTTCGGTTTCAAAGTTATAATGGGTCAGAGGGGCCAAATTGCAATATTCAAAATATGTGAAATCTGTATTTTTCATTGGATTTCAACCCAAGTTTTTTCTTTGGATTTCTCTTGATGGTAGCTCTTACAATATCCTAGTAATAAGGCATTAAAAAGGCTAATTTTTATTTTCACTAGTTTGTGTCCAGTTAATTTATGTGTCAAGGTCCTTATTGTGTCCAGCAAATTTCTGTGTCCACATTGATTTTAGTTTACACTTGTTCAAATTGCAGTGGTCGACATGCTGCAGTCGTATCATGCTGCGCTCGGCTTAGCCCTTTATTTCCTTCTGCTTAGATGAAAAAGGACTATTTTTCCACAAAATCTTCTTATATATTTATCATTAAATGACATAAATACCAATTTTCACATTGAGAAATGCTACAAAGTTGATGTAAATAACTACATAATAAGAAATATTAATTAAAAATTTTGTCAAATTCTGACCAGGTGTTGCACTCCTGACATAACTCGTTAATGACAGAACAAACTTTTATTGTTATATTTTTAACACAAACTATGAACAAATTATATAAGATATTGTGAAGATTAGTTTTACACCATTTTGATTCAAAATATTCCCAAAATGATGAAGAAAATGACAGATCTAGACATACTGGCTAAAAAGTGTGTCACACTCCTGACATACCTTAAATGGCATTGGAAAGAAAATCTCCATGTGTACAGTCACATATTTGGTACTCAAAGACACAGACTGTCAGGGGCTTTTTGGATATAACAAGGAATAATACTAAATATATCAATGCATAAAATAATAGTAACAGATTTTGCAAANCTCTTACAGTTTTTTTTATCAATAAGTGATCAAAAGGGTTGATTTTTTCCATAGTTTGTTTCCAGCTAATAACTGTGTCAAGCTCCTTTTTGTGTCCATCTAATTATTGTGTCAAGCTCTTTACTGTGTCCACATTCACTTTGAACTACTTTTGTTGAAATTTCAGTGATCGACATGCTGTGGTCATATCATGCTGCGCTCAGCATAGCCCTTTATTTAAAGGGGGACTCTGAATGCTTTAATTTCAGCAATATGTTTTACCTTGATTGTAAGGGGAACCCCTGCCCAAATTTTTTGATTGCTCATTTCGTTCCGATCCAACAAAAAACATGGCCGCCAGCACAGAACTTAGGTTTAACATTGGACCCTATGGGAAAAATCACATTTCCATCTTCTGCTCTGAAACCACTGAAGCAAATTCAACCAAACTTTACAGGAATGATGTACTAAAGGTCCTTAACAATGATTGCTCATTTTGTTCCGATGCGATAAAAAACATGGCCGCCAGCACAGAACATGGTTTAACATTGGACCCTATGGGAAAATCACATTTTCATCTTCTGCTCTGAAAGAGCTAAAGCAAATTCAACCAAACTTTACAGGAATGATGTATGGAAGGTCCTTTACAATGATTGCTCATTTTGTTCCGATCCGACAAAAAAATTGCCGCCAAGGCGGAACTTAGGTTTAACATTGGACCCTATGGATAAACCTTGGACCCTATGGGAAAAATCACATTTTCATCTTCTGCTCTGAAACCACTGAAGCAAATTCAACCAAACTTTACAGGAATGATGTACTAAAGGTCCTTAACAATGATTGCTCATTTCGTTACGATCCGACAAAAAACATGGCCGCCAGCACAGAACATGTTTTAACATTGGACCCTATGGGAAAATCACATTTTCATCTTCTGCTCTGAAACGGCCGAAGCAAATTCAACCAAACTTTACAGGAATGATGTATGGAAGGCCCTTTACAATGATTGCTCATTTTGTTCCGATTCGACAAAAAACATGGCCGCCAGCGCTAACATTGGACCCTAAGGGAAAAATCACATATTCATCTTCTGCTCTGAAACCACTGAAGCAAATTCAACCAAACTTTACAGGAATGATGTACTAAAGGTCCTTAACAATGATTACTCATTTCCATCTGATCTGACGAAAAACATGGCTGCCAGCGCAGAATTTAGGTTTTACATTGGATCCTATGGAAAAATCACATTTTCATCTTCTGCTCTGAAACCACTGAAGCAAATTCAACCAAACTTTACAGGAATGAAGTACTCAAGGTCCTTAACAATGATTGCTCATTTC
>MJUU01047884.1:163061-174598 GCA_002080025.1 Modiolus philippinarum | reverse complement strand
CCCCTTTTGAAAAAAATATTGGTCGGGCCCCCCCTTAGCAGAAAGTCTGGATCCGCCACTGATTCTGCTCTATTGCTTTTGTCACTTACCATAATTTCACAGTCTAGCGAATATGTTTAGTTTTCTGATTTAGTCAGTTTGAGAATTCACATCAATTTTGCGACCATGCATGAAGGGACAGGCGAGACATCAATTTGGGTCCACACTTGTCTGGTATGAGACATTATTCTGAAAACTAAATTTATGTGTGATATCTCCCGGATCCTGCGGGTGTCTCCCGTTTTCAGGCCCTGAAATTTGTCTACCACATTTGGCTGTTAAACTCCCATATTTGGTTTGTTAAAAAAATGGGAAAAGTAAACTGTTATCTACCTTAAAATGCCTGTCAATCAGCTGTGCTTGGTTGATTTGTCATTGATTTTACATGCAATTAAGAATATTTTATTGTTTTAAATAATCAAAGGTGTCAAATTATAGCCTGCGCAACAACCAAGTAATTATTTAATTATTGTCAAGTTGTTTTACCTTTACACGTGGTCAAAGTGACATGTGAAAGCCCAGTAAAGGAATTACAACATGTAATGCACATACATTGTATATTAGCCAATGAATCATTTTGCTTTATGAATTTAAGCCCTAATATTCATGAATGACGACGGAAAACGAACAAAGTGGGTCAAAATTTCGCAAAACTTCCAGTGATTCATGCTGAATTATCTCCCCTTGTAATGTGTAGAACATGAACAAAAGTAAACTTTTAGGTGTTGCTTTCAATTGAAATTTATTTATAAATTCTTTAGAAATGTAAAATAAAATCATTTTAAGGAACTTTCCTTGGAATTCATCCGAGATTGTGTAAATATTTGCCAAGTTAAAAATAAAAATATACCTATTGTAACAAAATTAAAAATGTTGTTATTATGAAAATACTTACTGTCAAGTGTTTGAATTTCTGATACTTAAGATATAAGTTAGAATTGTTTAAACCTTTGATACAATTAGCATGCTAATATATGATTAACTCTTCATCCATGTAACTGCAACCTGGTCTACTTAAATGCCCTCCTCAGTGAATTTGGATGCCTTTGAAAAGTAGTTGACTGGTATTAACCAAATGCATCATAAAAATATGTAGTACCTTTTTTTTTATCTTTTTCATTTTATTTACACATTTTAACATATTAATATTATATAATAACCATTAATTAAAATCGTCCACTTAAACGACACGAAAAAATCTCCTGCATTGACTCCTCAATCTCCTGGTCTCCTGCATTGGCATCCTAACCTTATCACAGGTATGATTTATAAAAATTTGGTACCAATTTTGATGAATTTCCTGAAACTCTCAAAGACTAGCAATTTTTGGCAATTCTTGTCAGCAATCATGATTTTTGGATGAATTTAAGTATATTTTCAATTGTTAGATTTCAAAATTTTAATTCTAATATTGGTAAATTTTCTGAAACTCTCAAAGACAAGCTGTTTCTTTAAGTTCTACTCAGTAACCACATCTTAACATAGGCCAAATAATAATTACAGCTGAGTGAGCAGGCGAGACACTACCGATGGGTTCCGCGGAACCTTTACGAATTATTTACATGTACTTACTTTGCAAAGCAGTTGTGTATAGTCTCCTTCGTCACAACCAGAAACTCTCCTCAGGAATTTCTTTGCAGAATCAAAGGTTCTGCTTGCGCCGATTACCAGTTGTGTAGTCGATGAAATTGGTAATGAACAGGATCTTGTGGTGTAAACAATATATATTTGCTTTCATTTTATGTGTTTTCAGTTGTCTACACTATTATAAGTCTGTGTATTTTTTACTTATTTTGATAAGTTTTATTCCAGGTGATAGATGTTTTAGAAATGATCATTCAAATTTATGTTCAGTCCCAATTCAGGTAATGGGGTAAAAAATGGTCAATTTAGGTGTTTTATTTATATTTTTTTTCAGACAGAGTATTTTTGTATATTTTGAAAGTATTTGATTTATTTGAGCACATATTTTAAGTTATAACTGCATATATGTAGTCAATTAATTTTCATAGCAACTGAAGTTTCTTAGAAAAGAGAGGCCATTGAAAAATAAGTATTGCAGAGCTTGAAGGAGGTGAAAGGTTTTATAAACATATAGCATCATGGAAAGAACAATATTTTTCCAATTTGCACAATATGAATTTTACATAATTATTGAACAAATGAAATATTTCCATCAAGTTCTACATAACCTGAAATTTTTAACAAAATCTTACAGCACATATTATACCCCACTCAAGGGATATTGTATGAAATTTCTGTTAACCTTAGAAATTATCTTTTCTAAGTATTATGTATTCAGACTAAAATGGTGGCCCTTGCTGGGCAAGATGATACTTTGGTGGACTCACAATTCACCAATGGAGATATCACCATCAAATTTTGTTTTCTGTAGTTGTGATGGGGTTTAGGGATGTGGCTTTGGACATTTATTCTTAAAAATCTTCTCATAAGATTATATATTCTACTGAAGTTAAATATCCAGGTAAATCCTGCAATTTGATTGGTTACCTTCACAGGGGATATGAGACCATATCCCCTTGATAGCAAAATAACAATTTTTAAATGCTTTTAATAGAAAAATTATAGTCCTTCTAGCAGAATATAAAAGTTATTCTGGCTTCACTGGGGATAGGGGTTCATATTCCCTGTCTGTGCCCTATATCCTCTTCACCCTGATCAGGGAATACAAAACACAGACAGGGAATATGAACCTGTATCCTCTGTGAAGTTTCCCATATAACATATAATATTTACTTATAATATTAACTGTTGCAATGGAGAAAAATTATGCTAATCTTTATCTTTTCCTCCTTGTGAAAAATTGAAATTCAAAAAATGTAAGTCAGTTTTCTAAGTCCATCAATGACTTAGCGTAAATCTTGTTTAAGAGATATATTTTTACAACTATTTCAGTTCCAGTTTATGGTCAAATGCAGTAGAATATACTCAAAAAACAAGGAAACAAAATGATAGAAATAATAAAAATAATATTTATTATTGTAAAAAGTGTATTGGATTTGCTGCTGTGTGTATTGATACCTTTATATGTTATATATATTTATTNAATTTCACACCCCAGGAAAATAATAGGTTATTTTATGTTCCTCGTGCATCTCAGACAAAATAAACGACTTCCGGTCCATATTGGCCTGGGCAAATAAACGACTTCCGGTCCATATCGGCCTGGCATTTCTATACGTCGGAAGTATGTAATAAAAAAGTTTAATACATGTGTATTTCCATATTGACCTGGTTATCATCCCTCGACCCATATTGTCCCTCGACTTCGTCTCGGGCCGATATGGGTGTCTCGGGATGATAACCAGGCCAATATGGAAATGCCCATGTATTAATCTGTATTTATTTCAGGAGGCCTGTCCTATAGATAAATTACAAGTTATACATAGATATAGACCTAGTTACCATGGTAAAATAGATGATACAACAGAAACAGGAAAAGTACAGAATTATACTCGTCACGTAGGAGCTGTTCTCAAAAGTCAAGATTATGTCAACTATTATATTAAAGAAGGTATTAGTAAATACATTGCTAGTAGTCTTTTGTGATTTCATGTTTATGTCCTTATATTTAGATGTTTCAGTTTTTAATTTTTCACAACTGACTCAGTCCTGTTGCTAACTGAATTTTACTGTTGTTACTATTATTTTTTATTTATCACATTGGCTAGGGGGAAGGTTTGGGCCCAATAAAAATAGTTTAACCCCGCCGCAGCAGGTTTGTGCCTGTGCTAAGTCAGGAAATTTATTAAGCCTTTGTGTGTCTTGTCTTTTTTCTAGTTCGTTTACTTTATGTCTAGGAGTCTAGGATGATGTTTATTTCGCTGAACTTGATTACTCTTTATTCAGGGGCCGACTTCGACCTGCCATTGGGTGTTGGGTTTTCTCACCGTTCATTGAAGATCTTATGGTGGCTTTGGTTTGTTGTTGCTCCCCTTTGGGTCGTTGTCTCTTTTACATATTCCCTGTTTCCCTTCTTTTTTCTATTGTAGATTGGCTCCCTAAACTTGTTGGTGATCTTCATTTGTTGTTTCCATGAATTTTTGCGCCCAACTGAAAACCCCACTGAGGTTAGATGTAGCTAACCAGGGTTTGATTGGAGATTTGTGTGTGTTAGAGTCATACATAGCAAGTATGATGACTTTATAGGTGGGGAAGTGTAACAAGACAGCCTACCTGCATCATAGTAGGTAGATTTAAAGAGGCAGTAAAATCGACTGAGCTAACAGATCCATTCTCTAGCTTACTCGGTTAGGTGGCTGGTTAGAGTGGAAGAGGTACAGAGTTTGATCCCTAGAGGTGACCTTTTGAATTTTGTATGGAGAATCATGCTCTCCAGTTATTATACCCCCGCTCCAAAGGAGAAGGGGGTATACTGTTTTACCTGTGTCCATCATTTTGTCATTCCATCCGTCACAATTTTCATCAAGCTTTTTCTCTGCAATGGATAATAATACAAACTTGAAACTTTGTCAGAAGCTTTATATAGTTATGCCATAATACGGAATGCATTTTCAGACCTGTGGGGTTACCGACTTTGTCAATTTTTCGATATTTCGTCCGTCCGTCTGTCCGTCACAACTTTCATCAAGCTTTTCTCTGCAATGGCAAATGATACAAAATTGAAATTTTGTCAGAAGCTTTGTATAGTCATGCCATATTTTGGGATGCGTTTTCAGACCTGTGGGGATACTACTTCATGTATACTGACTTAGTCAATTTTTATGCCCCCGTGAAACGAAGTTTCGGGGGGCATATAGTTTTTGGTCTGTCTGTCTGTTTGTCTGTTTGTCCACAAAAAACTTTAACATTTGGTATATCTTTTGAATGGTAAGTGATATGGCTTTCATATTTTGCATGTGCATTCCTTGTGGCAAGACCTTTTAATTGATACCAGAATAGTTGACCTGGTGACCTTGACCTTGGCCTGTGAACAACTGCATAAAAACATTAACATTGAGTATATCTTTTGAATGGTAAATGATAGGGCTGTCATATTTAGCATGTGTATTCCTTGTGGCAAGACCTTTCAAACGATACCAAAATTTTGGACCTTGTGACCTTGACCTTGACATGTGATGGACTTTTTGAAAAAAATAATAAACTTTAACATTGGTTATATCTTTTGAATGGTAAGTGAAATGGCTTTCATATTTTGCATGTGCATTGCTTGTGGCAAGACCTTTTAATTGGTATCAGAATAGTTGACCTTGTGACCTTGACCTTGGCCTGTGAACAACTGCATAAAAACTTTAACATTGAGCATATCTTTTGAATGGTATGTGATAGTTCTTTTATACTTTGCATGTGTATTCCTTGTGGAGAGACCTTTCATTTGGTACCAGAATATTTGACCTTGTGACCTTGACCTTGGCATGTGACGGTCCGGTAAAATTTCACCAAAAAAATGAAATTATATTTTGTTTTATTTTATATGTATATAGTAATTAAACTGATTTATGATGAAATGTTTCTGGATATCTATAGAAATTTTTTTTGTAAAAAAGTTTTTTTTAAATCATTCAGCATATTTTCTTCATTTATTCACTTTCGTTTTACTTGTATTTATATATGTATTATATATATCAATGATGAGAGATGTTACTAAAAATATCTATTATCTCATTTCTTCTGTTCTGTGTATACCTCCACTTTTGGGGAACCAGTATTGATGATCCCTGGTGTAATCAAAGTACTGATAACACTGATAAACAGAACGCAATGAGTTGGCTATAAATGTTCCAAAAAAGGGGGGGGGGTGAAAATTGTTTTCTTAATAATGCTTGGATAATGATTGGGAGGGTTCATTTGGGTGACTTCTGTGTTTGCATCCAATTGCAATCATCATTTGATGTGATTAAACTTTTCTGTTGATTCCAGAATTTATTTCTACAATTTATTTTGTCAAAAGGACATTCATTGTTCAAAGTTGCTAAATGTTTCTTCTTTACTTCTACCCGGGGGCATAAGTGTTTCACAAAACACATCTTGTTCAACATTTGGTCAGTCCATCACATTTTTCATCGAGCTTTTCTCTGCAATGGTAAATGATTCAAACTTGAATTTTGTCAGAAGTTTTGTATAGTCATGTCATATTGTGGGATGCATTTTTAGACCCCTCATGATGCTACTTCCTGTATACCAACTTAGTCAATTTTTTCAACATTCCGTCCGTCCGTCAGTTCGGCCGTCCGGCTGTCACAACTTTTCTCTTCACTGGTAAATGATACATATATGAAATTTTGTTAGAGGCTTTGTATAGTCATGCCATATTTTGGGATGCATTTTCAAACCTGTCAGAATACTACTTCCTGTTTACTAACTTAGTCAATTTTTATTAGCTCACCTGGCTATGCCAGGGTGAGCTATTGCCATCACTTGGCGTACATCTTCCGTCCGTCGTTAGCTCACTTTCAAAAATCTTCTCCTCTGAAACCACTGGGTCAAATGGAACCAAACTTTAATTTACATCACTAGAGTATCTAGTTTCAAATTTGTTATTTTGTATGTCTTAGGTCAAACAACATGGCTGCCGTTACTGAAAATAGAACATAGGGGTAAATTACTTGATTAAATGTTCAGCATGTTAAGATCTACCCACATGGATATTTTGAAGAAAATCCAAGTACCTATATGTGAGTTGTGGTCCTTTATTGGTCAATTTTTTCATGATTTTTTATTTTTTGTCCTATATTTCAAAAACACTTTGAGTTAGAGGTCAAGTTTAAATTGCAAAAATGTTTAGCATGTTAAGGACTATATTTTATTGAACACATTCAAGTTTTCCAACCGCTTCCAAGATGGCCGCCAGCGGGGAACTTAGTTTACCATTTGACCTAATGGGAAAATTCATACAAAGAACTTCTTCTTGAGAACCAATGAATGGATTTGAACCAAACTTGACATGAATGATGCTTATGAAGTGCTAACCAAGTGTTGTTAATTTGGTGCCGATCCATCATACCAACATGGCCACCAGCGGGGATCTTAATTTTAACATTGGACCCTATGGGAAAATGCATACAAAGAACTTCTACTTTAGAACCACTGAATAGATTTGAACCAAACTTGGCATGAATGATGTTTATGAGGTGCTGACCAAGTGTTATTACTTTGGTGCCAGTCTGTCATCTTACATGACCCTATGGGAAATGCACACAAAAATCTTCTAGAGAACTGCTGAATGGATTTAAATCAAACATGACATGAATGATGCCTGTCAGGTGCTGACCAAGTGTCACCAGCTGTGAACCTAATTTAACAAAAGATCTTCTAGAGAACTGCTTATTAGATTTAATCCAAACTTTGCTTATGAGAAGCTGACCAAGTGTTGTTACTTCAGTTCTGATCCATCATCCAACATGGCTGCCAGCAATGTATTGGACCCTTAGGGGAAATGCATACAAAGATATCATGGAAAACCATTGAATGGATTCAATTTAAACATTACATAAATGAAACTTGTGAGATTTTGACCAAGCTTGTTACTTTGGTGCTGATCCGTCTTTCGACATGGCCACCAGTAGCAAACTTAGTTCAACATTGGACCCAGTGGGAAATGCATAAAAAGATCTTCTCCTCTGAAACTGCTTGAACAATTTAAGTAGAATTTGGTATGATAGTCCTTATGTGACCCTCTTCAAAGTTTTATGTTAAATAGCTGCCAGCAGGGAACGTAGATTAACATAGGCCCCTTAAGTTTTGAAACTGCATTCAAAAATCTTCTCTGAAACTGCTTGAACAATTTTAATTAAATTTTATAAAAAGTTTCTGATTTTTCAATTGGGAATTATAGTGCTGCAGGACCCAGGTGAGCAATACAGGCTCTTGAGAGCCTCTTGTTATTCTTTCTGACCTACACAACTATCATCAAGCTTTTCTCTGGAATGAGTAAAAGTACAAACTTGAAATTTTGTCAGAAGCTTTGTATACTCCTGCCATATTGTGATATTGAAATGACAGTAATTTTGAAATTTACAGATGGCCATTTTGACAACTTATGTCTCTTCAGTGCAGGTAAAAATCAAAAATTTGTAAGACAAGAAATCAAATTTTAAAGGCTATAAGAGAAGAAATAACTTTAAGATATCAAATTTATTTAATTTAATTATAAAAACGTAAACCCATTCGGGTTGTAGCAATACGAGATACATATAACAACAAACATAATTCAGTACAAATTTTGCATAAAATTAAAGTAACACCAGAATCCACTTAGGACAGAGTTTTACACAACTGATATACTACTTGGTTTTAATTTCTAATTTCAAGATATTGTAACTTTTAAGAAATATTAGTGTTTGGGCTAGTATTTGGTACTAAATCAGTGACAATGCAGAATTATTGATGATATTTTGTTTATTAGTTATGTTATAAATTTATTATTTTAGGCCTTCAGACAGGGGATGCTGCAAAATCAAAAAGACTACAAGAAATCCCTGTAAGTATAACATACAATTGTTGACTTTTAATGAGGTTTATTCATGACTATATGGACCTACTAAAGATTGTTTGACCGAGGCCAACAGCCAAGATTGAAAATTTTTTGACCAGGTCTGTATAGTCATGAGTAGATTGAATTAAAAGTCTATATATGCCTTTTCTAAATGTGATAAAGAATTTTGTTTTTTTTTATTTGGAAGAACAGCATTTCGTACTTGTCCTCATAGTAAGTATAAAAATATAACAATCAACACTGTTAAACTGTATGATATGTATTCCACAACACAGTAATATCTTTATTTTGTTTAGTTTCATTAACGAAAACAGTTTATACCAGGTCTTATGACAACAAAACTGCTTTTCTTCATTCTCTTTCAAAACTTTTGCAGTGCAACAATGAATGTTGTGAATAAAATTCTATTCATATGTTTTGCTTGTAAATATGAACAGAACTTCTTCTAGTATTAATTTAACCCTTTTCTATTATAATTCTGTTCTGTTGTTTTTAGTCCACCATGTCGAAATGTTTTTCCGTTTTTGTATTCAACAGAGTACTACTATCAACAAAATGCAATTTGATTCATTGTTTGATGATGAAATGTTGTCTCTTATTGGTCACTTCAACCCACTCTGAAGAACAAGCAAGGAAATGTTGTTTTAACAAATCAGTGAAAAGTAAAATTCCTCACCATTTGATAATTAAGGTTACATACAATCTAACAGTTACTAAAGCTCTTATTGCTCCTTTAACATTATTACCTCCAACTCCATTTTATTGCCTAAAATCTACTTTTGTACATGTATGTATTAAAGATTGAAATATACAACACCCTTGCAACACTAAGACAACATTCAAGAGTATTTCTTTACTTAAGCTATGCTTTTTAATATTTTTTCTCAACCCTTTCCTTCATATAGAGGCCTCTTAAAGAGCTTGTTCACTGAGTTGATTCAGAACATTCAGAATCCTATAGAACTTTGTTGTGCCCTCTGTTCATTCATTTTTCCCCAGGAAGTTTCTGACTGATAACTCATTATTGAAATAATATGCTGTCTTCAAACTTAGTATGTAAGTTGTTTTACACAAAAATATGGCCAAGTTTGATTGTGATCAGAGGTTTCAGTTGTTCTGGAGTAATGCTTTTTTTAGTTCAGAGGTTATAGTGAATCTGCAGATATGCAACTAAATTCTTTGAAATTTTTTTAACTTTTGTAACTCTGACAGTCTTCAAACTAGATATGTAAATGGTGAATAAAAGGATAAGGAGTAAATGCACAGGAGACAAAGTCTCTACAAATACATGGTAAAAAACAAGCAAAGGAACAACGCTTTTATTGTTGTTCTTCATCTTGAAGTCACCATGAGGCCTTCAACAATGAGCTTTGCTCATACCTCATAGTAAGTTCAAGACGGCCACTAGCACCGGTTTTAGCGGAATTCTTTGCTAATTGTCGAGCAACGCTACATCCATGTCTTTCTTGGTCATGGGTGCGGGATTGTCAACAAACATCAATTAAACTGTCAAAGTGCTCTTACAATCACTGTCATCCTTTGCCTGACAAAAGCACTAGTGTCTTAAGCTAGTGGACAACTTCAACATATAGACAAACACAGGGCACTCATCAAGTTGAATTTAAGAAAACTTGGTGTTATAAAATAGTGAGATATGGGCACTTAAAACAGGTGGTCTGGATTACATTTCGAAAATTACAAAAAAATTGCCAAAATTTGAAAGTATCAATAGTATATCCATATGAGAAATTTTCTCACGCACAAGTACACCATAACTGAAAAATATAGAGAGCATACATCTCTCGCACAGGGAATCGTAAGTTTTCTTGTACCTCGAAATTTTGGTCATAGTTTTGGGTGGTTCTGGAGTTATGTCCCTTATTTTTCAAAATTTTGGGGTTCCAAATCGCAGCTTGTTTACAAATATACATCCTAAATTGGTCTGTAAGTTTTATTCCTTTAAACTCAACGTAAGTGCCATTTTGGTTGAGTTATTCCCTCTGAAAGTTTAGCCCCAAACTGCACTGCTACTATTTTTTTTCTTTTACACTTTAAGTTAGGTCAATGAATATTAATTTGTAGATTTTCATCCCAACCCTCCACTTGATAATTGACCTGCCCAAGACTTGCATCAGATATATGTTTCCTTTTATAAAGCCAGTTCTGGCAGATTTCTCTTTGTTGCCAGCATAATCAAAAAGAAAAACGGATGTTTGCTTCAAATTTCAAAGTTGAAGACAATATATGACATTTGCAATGACCTTGTTTAGGGTGTTATAGATAAGAAGGCCAAAGTGATTTAGCTGCAAACAGCTTCAAAAATTGTTGTTTGTCAGAAGGAATAAACAAGATCTACAATCAAATTAAATTATAAAAAATGAATTCCACCCATCACAGCCCAATTTTTATACGACCGAAAAATTTTGAGGTCGTATAATGGTATGGTGCTGTCGTCGTCGTTGTCGTCGTTGTCGTCGTCGTTGTTGTCTGTAGACACTTCTGTTTTTGGTCAATAACTTAAGTTCCAGTTGATCAATCCTTACCAAATTTTAACACAATGTTCCTTGGCACAAAGAGATGGCTTGCATATGTTTTTAGTATTGTAGCCCCTTCCGTTTTCAAAAAGGGGCCAAAAAGTGAAAAATCGGGCGTTTTCATATATTGGGCTGTAGAATCTTTATTATTTATCAGAATTTGATGGGGTTTCTTTCTGTGTACTCCTGAGAAATTTTCCAATCTGGAGTATGTCAACGGATTTCATGTTCATGAGATAAATGGGCCCAAAAGGGGCAAATCTCAAATATATTAATTACTTTTTGCCCAATTTAGATGCAGTTTTTTGCAGTTGGTTCCTTTTGATTAATTATGCCCCCAGATGGAGGATCGGGGGGCATATTGTTTTTGGTCCTGTCTGTCTGTTTGTCTGAAACTTTAACCTTGGCTATAACTTTTGAACTATATAAGGTAGACTTTTGATACTTGGCAAGTGTATAGGTCTAGTCAAGAGGAACATAAATATGCC
>MJUU01047884.1:146490-162731 GCA_002080025.1 Modiolus philippinarum | reverse complement strand
TTTATAAGGGATTAAAAGGACTAATTTTTATGTTACTTAGGCCTACTTTGTGTCCAGCTAATATTGTGTCAAGCTCTTTACTGTGTCCACATTAACTTTAAAATACACTTGCTCAAATTTCAGTGGTCGAAATGCTGTGGTCGTATTATGCTGTGCTCGGTGTAGCCCTTTATTTTCATTTGGTTGGATGTTGAGACAGTACTATTATAAATTTCTTTTATGCAGGTAGCAAATTTGAAATTTTGGATTTCTGACAAATAACTTGTGAACAAATTTCAGACATTCTTAAAACTTGGTATGACAGTTTTTTTTTTTACAACAAAAGTCAATTTTTATTTTGAATTCAAAAGTCCAAGTGGTTCCAGAGCTATGCCTGTGGAAACAAAATGTGGAAATATTTCAAAATGTTTGAATTTTTCAAATTGACATAATGGTTTCCAAATCAGTATATAAGTTGCTGTCCACTAAACTTTGTATACCTTTCCTCTTGAGTTCAGTGGAAAGAGTTTTTTTCAACAATTTTTCTTGAATATTTTGCAGAAAATAAGTTTTAGGGTATTAGGTAATGAACTTTTGCTATTTTATCTGAGAAAACAAGATAATTTATTTGTTCTATACAGACAGTAAAGAAGACAAAAGAAGAAGAAAACCAAGACAAGAAAGAAAACCAAGACAAAAAAGACAAGAAAGAAAATGAAGATAAAAAAGACAAGAATGAAAACCAAGACAAAAAAGACAGGAGTACAGAAAACAGAAATAAGGAAAATAACAAGAAAAAACATGAAGGATCAAGAAAAAACATGGAACCACCCATTAGAGTAACAATCAAACAAAAGTAGATGACAGAATTCTGGTGCTCTGAGTACAAAATAAAATGTATTTGCTCTGACAGCTGTTCTGAAACAATTTCCAAATATTTGTTAAAACTTATTTGTTATATTTTTCTATATTTTTTATTATCTGGATAAATTTCCTTGTATTCTATGGTAATAGTACATATTGTAAATTTAGAAGTTATTTTTACTCCAAAAATGTGATGGTAATAATTTTTGCAATTTGCCTTCCAGGATTTTGTTAATCTATTTTTGGTAAAAAAAATTTAAGATTTATCTTCCTTTGTTGATAATACAAGTGTAGAATCAATAAACATTTACTGGGTGACATCAGCTGACAGTAAAAAAAAGAACAAAAAGAAACATCAAAGATCTTTTCCTCTGAAACGACCAAGTCAATCAAAACCAATTTCAAGACACAATGGTCCTTTTTGTAAAACCTGTCTGGCAGATCGTCACCTTGTGTCGCCTTCAGCAGGAAAACAGGGTCTACAAAAAGGAGAGATGATGTTAATTAGGTATTAGGACAAGTGTGATTAGTAGAAAGAATACAGTATCTATTTTATTTAAGGTAGATAGACAGTAATATTCAAATCAATGAAATTTTGTTGTAAGTTGGCATAATGAAGAACTAAGCCTACTTACCCAAAATCTGTAATAAAAGATATGGGTTAGCATGCTTGCTTTTTCTAGAATTGAGATTAAAGTTTGCTCATTTTTAGCCATTTTTTCACCTAAATTTACATAGAATGCACAGGGAAAATATGGACAGCCTATTTTTAGCTCAATAGAAATGAGCTTTTTATCAATGAGAATTAGATGTATTTTTGTGAAAAGATTACGATGTAATTTATAAATTACAATAAAAAAAATGTATATGTCACCATGCTTTTTACAAAGATATTTTACAAAGTTTCCGGAATAAACATTATTTATGGGAAAAGGGAGTTAATTTGTGACAAAGAAAACGAAATATGACATTTCACATCTGTCATTTTATTATGACGTCACAAAGAAAAAGTCATCAAATTACTGTGCCGGCCCAAAAATCACACCTTCCCCCGTAAACAACTCTTTATTTTTCTAATGCGCAATGGAATTGCCCAGCGCAACAGTGTCTATCTAACTTAATCAACCTCTGTTCATCAGCACAAAACAGACCTAAATCTTTGTAGATGTTTCCCCCTAAGTTGTGATTATTGCATTTCAAAGGTTTTAAAAAATTTTTGAGCCACATTGATTGCATTTAAAAAAAAAACTTTATTTCATGAAGTGTTGAATTACAATTGTTAAGCTTCTCATTTTTGTCTTGAAATTGCAATAATTAAGTCCTATCACAATTTTCAGATTTAAGTCCTATCACAATTTTCAGATTTAAGCTCAAACTTTTAAAAAAAGTGTTTTCAACTTTTAGTGAAAGTTTTTACTGCTGACTAGATTGACCAAATGTTAGGGTAAATAATACTATTTTGAGAATAGAATGGTGCCAACAAGTGCCTTATACAGTGCTATTTAAATCTTATACAGTTGTTATATAATGTACACAGATTTGTTTTATTGATCTGTTTTATTTATTAGTCTGTGAACCATTGTTGTGTTTAATATTTTGTATTTATATTTATGTTTCTTTGTATTTTATGTAAACTCTATTTGATGATATACGATGGAACCTGTCTGATCTGACACACTATGGGCCATAAAAAAGATTATTTAGGATGTCGGAATCACAGGGGCCGAATATTCAGATGTCGGATTATACAGGTTTCACCGTATTGTTGTTTGTTCCTTAATGGTTTCTTCTTTAAAGAAATTTTAGTTTATTGTATCACAATGATTAAAAACAAATTTTGTCAAACAGGTTCAGGTGAAGAAACACTCTTGTATTAAAAGTATAGGGCCTTTAAAGCCTAATTTTGCCCAAATATTGATGCAAATTGCTTTTCACAACTACCTATATTATTTTGAACAGTTTTTAAGCTGATCCATAATGGATCAATTTTCAACTCAAATATTGTCTCTTAACGTCCAAACTCTGTTTCCAATGAACTAGAAATTTTACCATTTATCATAAATTGAATTACAGGGTTATATCTTCCCAAAATTTCAGTAGTTTTTATCTACAGGTACTTATACAAATAACATGAAAACAACACTGTATGAATTCAGGGAAAACATTTTCAATATGTTTACACTTTAATACTTTTGGCAACCTTTTTACAAATTATTAAGAATGCATATATTGAATTTCAAAACCTAGTTATTAACCACATGACATGAAGTATAATATTATCCACCATGACCACTCTTGTTTTTAATGTTTTTATATCAGACTTGTTAAATATTACATTGTACACTGTTAGTATTATGTTTATGTTTTTGTATTATATTTGTTAATTGCATAAAGTTTTTTCCCTGTAGTGCCAATTTTCCGTCAATGTACTCTTCTGTAAACTATTCTATTTTGTCATTAATTGAGGGGGCCTAATAAATTTTGTGTTTTCAGTTCAAACTGTAGATGTGCATTATTATAGGATATATAGGCAATTGAACACTGAAGCAAAATTGCAGGAACTTTTTTTACTTCTATAGTTTTTCATTGGTTGTGACTTAGAATCATACAATGCAGAAGTGCATGACAATATAGTAGTGCATGAGAATATCTAGATTTCTTTTTAACAATGTTTTTTTGTTCCATGAGTCATAGCTTACATATAGAACCTTGTCATAAATTCTTATTAATACAAGATGATGGACATTGAAATATTAGTGCCTACTCAAAAAGCATACCATAAAGAGAATCTTAGCCTTAAGGTGTCTCAGTGGTATAATTCCACCATTTTTGTCTAATACTTGTTCATTTAGGTTTCAATCTGTAAGAAATTGTAAGAAATTTAACAAAATAATTATTTAAAATGAAAGAAAGTTCCAAAGTATTTTAAATTTGTTTTCCTTATCCATTTTACAAGGTTTTCAGTACAAAAGGTGAACTAAAACACATGTGCTTAAAATTTTTATTGCTGGAACACAGGAATTGTTCAAGGGAGATAATTTGATAAAAGAATTTAATATAGATTAACATATTGCAATTTATCTTTATTATTTCATCGGTGACCCATGATTTTTTATATTTTATATTTTAACCTTATAATGATTTCAAAACACATGGAAAGTATGATTAAAATCTACAATAGATTCTTAAACCTATCCTCTCATAATATCATTTTTCCTACCATTTCTATGTAAAATCCTCAAATTTTCAATTTCAGTTATTGCGCTTTTAAATGCATGATGACCCCTAGATTTTTTTTATATTTTTATCAATCATACAATTATGTTTCTACACAGAAAATTTCACAAAATTCTATAGTAAGAAAATAATGCCCTGCAGACACCTTAAGACATGTTCATGGCTATTTTTTCCTGTTCAATATCTGTCTCAGGTTCAAATTAAGAATGAAAATGCAAAAGATGTGCCTAAAAGAAATGATGGACAAGTTGAACAGTGTAAACTTTCATGTTTTTTATGTCATCTTCTTAGTTCTCTTTCTCAACAACTTACAAACATGAAGTCATAGGAATTTAACATTTAGGTTAGTCAAGTTAGTAAATGCAATTTTTAAACACTTAATGTAAATGTTAGTTTGTTTTCATGATTAATTGAATGTGATATCTGCAACTTTACATTGAAACTAAGTATAGCATAGTTTTTAAAATTGAGCTTCCACAAATTAAAAAGTGTGTCAACACTTCTTTTTTATCCTCTCTACTTAATTCATCAGTGATGCTTTTGATTTATTGTATTTTGAATTATTATATTTACATACAATGGTTTCTTTGATATGTAGGTGTTTTGATAACTTTTATTGAAATTTTATATGACCAAACATTTTTGAGGTTGTATAATGGTATGATATTGGCATTGGCAACAGCCTCTGTAGACACTTTATTCCTATGTGATAACCTAGGTTCTAGTTGACCAATTCTTTATATATGTATGAAATTTTAACACAATGTCTCTTGGGTGAATTGGTTTATATGCTTTTGCCTGCCTGTTTTTAAATATGGATCAAAATTGGTTAGATTGAGTGTTTGTAGGTATGCTCTAGAATCTTTTAATCTGTATATGATCTTATGGAGTTTCTTGGATTAATAAAAACATTTGTCTGTTATCTCCTTGTTCCAAATTAATGTTATATGGTAAACTTGGAGATGATTTTGATCTGCATATCAATATTAAAATTATTTCTACTTTGATCATATGTAACTATTTTGGTACAGGGAGACAAACACAAAAATTTTCTCATTGGTTCTGGATGTTGAAGCCCCCATGTTTGTTAAATATGGATGGAAATGTAGTTAAATGTGGCATTTTTAGGTTCTAGAATCTATTAATCTTATACTTAAATGGGATTTTCTTACATTTTGGTCTTTGGGAAAAATCCCAATCTGTAGTTGGTTAACATAATTTAAGCCACATTCATTGTTCATGAGATCAATGCGCCCAATGTGGGCAAATGTAAAAAAAAATAATTATCTGAGTCTAAATTCAGAATGAAAAGTTAATGAATTAATTATCTGAGTCTAAATTAACAATGAAAAGTTAATGCACACGAGACAATGTCTCTACAGTGACTTGGTAAAAAGCAATGAAACAACACAGTTATCTTGAAGTCACCATGAGGCCTTCAATAATGAGCTTTGCTTATTATACCTGATAGTAAGTTCAAGACGGTCCCTAGCACTAGTTTAAGAGGAATTCATTACTTAATGTAGAAACAGCTGTAAATCCATGTTTCTCTTTACCTTTGGATGCAGGGTTGTCAACAAACATAAAAATAACTTACAAAATGTTCTTACAAGTGCTGCCAACTGTTGCCATATAAAAAGACTAACAAAAGTCAATCACATTATATAAACAACCACAGGGCATTCATCAAGTCAGAAAACTTGGCAAAATAAAATAGTGGGATATGTGCACTATAAACAGGTGGTCAAAATATCATTTTGAAATTACAAAAAATGAAACGCCAAATTTGAAAGTATAATAGAATATCCAAATGCAATATTTTCTCAAGAACAAGTACACCACAACTGAAATATATAGAGAGGAAACACCTCTTGCATGTTGAATCTTTTTACGGACATCACACTGTCATCCATTGCCTATTAGAAAGACTGATACGTAAGCTTTCAGTAATTTGTTGATGAATGTGTCACAACTACTACCATTTGCAAGCTATAAAGGGGCCAAAAGGGAATAAAATCTTGTTTTTATGAAGTACATGAATTTTTTTTCATCAGATTTTTTAACAGAGGTTATTTCATCGGATTCTTTATGTGGTAAGCCTTTATTACAGTTTAGGATTTTTTTGCATATCTCAGGCACGGATCCAGGCCATTAGAAAAGGGGGGGGGGTTCCAATTGGAAATGAAAGAAGTTTTCCCCGAGCGGAGCTAGGCTTGAAAATTTTTGGGGGTATTTCTTAATAAAACATCAGGATATTTATTAAAAATACATGAATGTCCAGAAAAAAGTGGGTTCCAACCCCCGGAACCCCCCTCTGGATCCGCCACTGTATCTTACCATTCCAAAGATATTAGGGACCAAGGTTGCCAAAGACTTGTTTTTACCTTTAACTTTTGTTTTAACAGAATTTAACAAGGTTTGTCTCATTTGTCATTTGATTCTTCTTAGAAATGACTAAATACCAACGTTACTGTGAATTTAAATTCTGCATATGCACATTTCGACAACTTAAGTCTCTTCAGTGCAGATAAAATCTAAACATTTGGAAGACGTTTAGAATAAAGCCATTTTATTGTCCGTGGGATAAGGAGGAAAAAAATTTACTTTTCAATGTCCATATTCATTTTTGTGTCGCCTGCGTCGTCGTCTTGTCGGTTTTTGAATCCCCAACTCCTTCAAACCTGCAAGTTGAAATTCCAACCAAACTTTCAGGGTATATTGTTCACTTGATGTAATTGTGCACCTGATACTTAGAATTTTGATTTTACAGATTTTAGAGGTTCACATAGCCAAAATTGCTCATTTGTGAGTCTTGGTGTCCTTCAAAACTGTTAGTCCAATTCCAACCAAACTTTCAGAATATGTTGTTCACCTGGTGTAGATGTGCACCTGATACTTAGAATTTTGATTTTACAGATTTTAGAGGTTCACGGAGTCAAAATTACTCATTTGTGACTCTTGTCAGTTTTTGAATCTGCAACTCCTTCAAAACTGCTAGTCTGATTCCAACAAAACTTTCAGGATATGTTGTTTACCTGGTGTAATTGTGCACTTGATACTTAGAATTTAGATTTCACAGATTAAGAGGTTCTCTGAGCCAAAATTGCTCATTTGATAATCTGGTTTGTTAATCTGCAACTCCATCACAACTATAACAACTATAAGTAAGATTCCAACCAAAGTTGCAGGATTTGTTGTTCACCTGGTCTTGTTGTGCATCTGATACAAAAAATTTTGATTTTGCAGATTTTAGAGGTTCATTGAGCCAAAATAGCTCATTTGTTAATTCAGTTTGCTAATGTGGAACTTCTTCAAAACAATAAGTCATATTCCAACCAACCTTTCTGAATATGTTGATCACTTAATATAATTGTGCTCCTGATACTTAAAATATTGATTTTACACATTTAAGAGGTTCACGGAGCCAGATAGCTTATTTGTTAATTATACCCCCGCTCCGTAGGAGAGGGGGGTATACTGTTTTACCCTTGTCCGTCATCTTTCGTCAAGGATTTCTCAGCTTGTGTATGTAGTAATTATTTGATATTTGGTTTGCGGCTTAAGTATGCTGATTTGTATCGTATCTCCCCATTTCAAGTCCGTAACTCATCTACTTCCTGTTTGACGATAACTTTGATTTTTTCCCATTTTGGCTATATATATCGAAATTGTTCGTCAAGGATTTCTCAGCTTGTAAATGTAGTAATGATTTGATATTTTGTCTGAAGCTTTAGTATGATGAGTTGTATTGTGTCTCCCCATTTCAAGTCCGTAAGTCTTCTACTTCCTGTTTGACGATAACTTTGATTTTTTCCCATTATGGCTATATATTGAAATTTTTCGTCAAGGATTTCTCAGCTTGGAAATGTAGTAATGATTTGATATTTGGTCTGAAGCTTAAGTATGATGAGTTGTATGGTGTCTCCCCATTTCAAGTCCGTAACAAATCTGCTTCCTGTTTGACGATTACTTTGATTTTTTCCCATTATGGCTATATATTGANCGTCAAGGATTTCTCAGCTTGTGTATGTAGTAATGATTTGATATTTGGTCTGAAACTTAAGTATGATGAGTTGTATAGTGTCTCCCCATTTAAAGTCTGTAACTCATCTACTTCCTGTTTGACGATAACTTTGGTTTTTTCCCATTATGGCTATATATTGAAATTTTTCGTCAAGGATTTCTCAACTTGTGTATGTAGTAATAATTTGAAATTTGGTCTGAAGCTTTAGTATAATGAGTTGTATGGTGTCTCCCCATTTCAAGTCCATAACTCATCTATTTCCTGTATGACAGTAACTTGATTTTTTTCCCATTATAGCTATATATTGAATTTTTTTGTCAAGGATTTCTCAGCTTGTTTGATTTGTTAATCTTTGACTCCATTACAAATGTCTGTCAGATTCTAAACAAACTTCCAGTATATGTTGTTTATCAGGTCATGTTATGCACATTATACTTAAAGTTTTGTTTTTACAGAATAGACCAATTTCCAATTTCTTTTTATGAAGGAATTACCCCGATTGACCTGGGGTCAATCAGAGTAAATTCCGTCATGAAATATCGTGACCTAGAAAAATCTGTATTGTGACGTCAAAATTTTCCAGTATTCACCAAGTGGAAACTCATCTATTAAGGGGTTTGCCAAGCCAACACAGCTCATTTGTTAATTCAGTTTGTTAGTCTGCAAGTCCCCAACAGTTTATTCATATTCTTAACAAATTTGCACAATATGTTTTTCTCCTAATCTAGCCATGCACATGATACTTAAAACTTTAATTTTACAGATTTCAGAGGTTCACTTGGCCAAAAATGGCTCTTCTGTAGTGCAGGTGACACAAGTGTTCCATGGAACACCCATCAATTTTCTTTTAACAACAGGCTATATATACCAGTGTTTAATTTTCTGGAGTTGTGTCTTGCTGTTTAGCTTGTTTGTCTTTATGATGTAATTTTAAATAGCATTTATGAGTTTAGATCTGAAGCTTACTTATATTTTTTTAAATTATTTTTTATTTGAGTGCTACTTATTACCATTGCTATCTATTTTTCTGTTAATTTATTGTTATCATATTTTTGTTTATATCTATTTATAATTCTTCATTGTTAACAATTGATAACAAACAAATTAAAGTTTTTGATAATTAAATCAAACTTGTTAAGCCTTTATTTAATGTCATGCATAAGCTGTTTAATGCATGTACATCATCTGTTTAATGGCCAGAAGTACCCAACCAAGCAGAAAATGTTGTATTGTTTATCCATTATTATCACCTGATCTGTACAATTCTGTCTGTCTGTCTGTTTGTCCCTCTGTCTTTATGTTTAGAGCTAATCTCAAACTGTCTTCAAAATATCTTTTCTTTTCAAATTTTATCAGAATGATATTTCCATATACACCTGTGCTCCTGGTATTTTCAGATTAATTCATCAAATTTGAAATACTATATAATCGTATATTTTCATTGGCATAAAATTTCTTGGATTGTATCTTTAAAGCTATTTCGTGGGGACAAATGTCCATGGAATTCATGGTATATTAAGTAATTTGTATTACTTAAATTAAGTTTTTGGGGATTTAATTTTGTTGATAACTCTTTAAAATGAAATAAAACTAAATTTAATCATCCACTAATATTTCTGTTTTTACTGTAGTTAGGACTACATTTTATATTTTTGTAAAGTATCCAAATGTTTTTCCAAGGGTAATAAATGTAACCTCTATAGAATTTCTTTCCAGAATTTGTCAAAATGCCACCTACCATATGAAGCTGTGCATCTTTTATTGTAAAAAGTTTAAATTTTTTTTTACAGAATTGGAGGTTCAACGAGCCAAATATAGCTCATTTTGCAACTCCATCATAAATGAAGCTCAGAGCTTGTTTATGTGATCAAGTAATGCAACTTTTAGAGTTTGTATAAGCTAACCTGGCAATACCAGGGTGAGCTTTTACCATCACTTTGCATCCGTCATAAACTTTTGATATAAAGATCTTCTCCTCTGAAACCCCTTTGCCAATTTGGTCACAATAGTCCCTAAGTTTTCCCTTTAATAATTGTGTCTGACAGGTCTGAGTGGCTGTCAGCAGGGAACTTGGTTTAAAGCAGGACCCTATATATCCTCTGAAACTACTTGGTTACAATAGTCCTTAGATGGCTCCTTTAAAATTTTGTCAGTCTCCATTACATCCAAGATGGCCTCCAGCAAGGAACATGGTTTTAATATTGGCCCCAAGGGAAAGCATTCAAAGATCTTCCTCTGAAACTGCATGGTCAATTAGAACCAAATGTAGTCACAATTGTTTTTGGGTGCTTCAACTTTGAAAAATTTTGTCCAGCAGGTCTTCAACTAGCCAATGGAACATGGTTTTTACATTGGACCAGGGATGGGGTCAGTTACATTGGAAAGTAATTAATTAAATTACAGTAGCTTTCCCAAAATGCTCAGTTAAATTACAATTACAAGGATTTTGGAATGAAATTAATAAAATTACAATTACTTTGCAAATGTAATTATTTAATTACAAATTGCATTTTGTTTTTATGCCCCACCCTAGAATGTGGAAAGGGCATATAGTGTTACCCTTGTCCGTCCTTCCGTCCGTACGACCGTACGTCCATACGTCCGGTTAAGTTTTGCGTTAAGGTACATTTCTCAGAAACTGTAAGAGGTAGAACAATAATAGTAGGCCAGTAGGTAGATATTTGATAGTACTACAGAGTTCACTAGGTAGTTTGACTCTTTGACCTACATTTCATGCTTGAGTGACTCTAGTTAAGTTTTGTGTTAAAAGTCCATTTCTCAACAACTGCACATTATAGGACAATGATGCTTCATCTAATTAATTGCCTTGATGAGTACTATCCAAATCGTTGAAAATTAGGTGGCTTTGACCTACATTTTGCGCTTCAGTGACTTTGGTTATGTTTTGCATTAAAGTCCATTTCTCAACAACTACACATTATAAGACAATGATGTTTCATCAAATTAATTGCCTTGATGAGTTCTATCCAAATCATTGAAAATTAGGTGGCTTTGACCTACATTTTATGCTTCAGTGACTTTGGTTAAGTTTTGTGTTAAAGTCCATTTCTCAAGAACTACACATTATAAGACAATGATGTTTCATCATAATAATAACCTTGATGAGTACAACCCAAATCATTGACAATTAGGTGTCTTTGACCTACATTTTGCACTTCAGTGACTTTGGTTATGTTTTGCATTAAAGTCTATTTCTCAACAACTACACATTATAAGACAATGATGTTTCATCAAAATAATTAACTTGATGAGTATTACCCAAGTTATTGACAATTAGGTGCCTTTGACCTACATTTTATGCTTCAGTGACTTTGGTTAAGTTTTGTGTTAAAGTCCATTTCTCAACAACTACACATTATAAGACAATGATGTTTCATCATAATAATTACCTTGATGAGTACAACCGAAATCATTGACAATTAGGTGTCTTTGACCTACATTTTATGCTTCAGTGACTTTGGTTAACTTTTTCATTTAAGTCTGTTTTTCAACAACTATGTATTGTAGCATCATGATATTTCACTGAAACATTCATCTATTGAAGAACTACCCGTTTCACTAACAATTGGGTGTCGATGACTTACATTTTATGCATGAATGATTCGGTCAAATTATGAGTTCAGGTTTTGCAATAAATTTATTGGCAGGGCATCCGTGGCTTACAGACACATTTTCTAGTTGTTATTTATTTTTAAGAGTTATTTATCATGCTTACAAATGAAAATTACTTGTAAGAGCCATGAAGGAAAGTATTACATGTACATACCTATTATAAACAACCGAAAAAGTTAATTGATGTGATTATTGATAAACTTTATATACATCAAATGTTCAAATGTATTGTTCCTTAGTAAAACCTATCAGACCCAAAAAAATTATCAATTCCTTCTACTGTTGGATGGTTATTAACTGATAAGTTAACTGAATAATATTTTGAGTTATTTCAAATTCCCTCAATTTGCAAGCAGCTGACATGTGTCTAACTTTCATATAAAACTGTAAATCTGTGAGTAAAATATTTATGAAAGCTCAGCAGACTGTTTATACACATCAAAGTAACATTCACTTAATCGGAAAATGTACATGTATTTAAAAGGTTAATTTTAATGCCTAAGTGCACGACCCATTTCCAGTTTTCCATGATTTATCTCCCCTCTCACTTCCGGTTTCAAAACTGCGGCTATTGTGTAGAGCAATAAAGGAGGATATTTATAGTGTTTTAATTTTCTGCCTTTATTACCACTTCGCTGTTAACATATAATTATGTTTAAATATTATATACATTTCTCTTTTGTTTTTAAATTTAAAAAATTCTATTAATATTGGTCATTTATTAAAATGTTATGACTTTAGTTTGGCTATACTGTTTGTTTCTGCTGTTGAAACCAAAATTTTCTTTCTGTTACACAATTTTGATTGACATTACATATAATTATATTACACGAGATAGTTGTTACCAGTGGCCACAGGTGACTTCATACAGGTGGGTGCTACAGGTAACCTTGCAACAAGACACGATACAGACCTTTGTTTAATTACCGACAGTGACATAACATAGGTATCTGTTTCCGCTCGTAACGGACATGCTTATTTTTACAAAATTTCTTTGCAGTATTTTCTTTCTCATTTATTTTTATTTGAATATGAAAACTTTTTTATTCACATGCAGAATGTTTCACCACGAACGAAATCAAGATTGAACATGAAAATAAAAAAAAAACACATTTTTTTTCTTTTTCTTTGTGTATTTCCTGAAATGAAAATAATTTTATTGCAGTCTGCTACTAAAAGCAGTTCAGTTAAAAAAAAGGAGCTTTCGAAAATTGAAACACTCTGAAATTGGTGCAAGCAATCACATACATAAAGCTGTCCACAGCATAACTTGTAGCTTTACATAGAGTAGAAATCTATGCTTAAATTATAACCATTTGTTTTTCGTTTTTAAACTAATTTCAATTTCACATTTAGAAGAATTTTACTGACACCCATTGTACTTCTTTTCATTAATATTTCATCAATATTTGCCACTATAGTCGTCCTGCACTTATTCTGATGGTAAATCTTCACAACAGACCTTTTCAGCAGAAATGTCTAAAGTAACATTATGCCAATGCTTTGGCTTATATTTTTTCAAACATGCCATTCAAAGTAAAATTTTTTGTAGTTTGTATCAATGCCATGTAGTAATGCACTGTCCTACAAGATTCCGAACCCAGCCTTTTAGCTATTCATATTCAAGCAGTTTTAGAGGGCTACAGGGCTTCATATCCATTGACCTAGACGTTATTGTGTTGTGTATTGCTGGTTCCCAACCATGCGGGTAATGTCTTGTGTATATATCTTGTTGAAATCATTTAAATGTTCTGGTCATATTGTGAAAAACTGTGTAAAAACTTTTCTGCAATCAAGGATTTGTCAAAATTGTTGCTACGTTCTGCTTTCAGTCATGCTTGTGTAGTGCAACTTTACTGCGCTTCTGCATGTCTTGCTGTTGCAGTTACAACGAAAATAATTTGTGGTCTCACATGATGTGAGATGTTGAAATAAGTCGTTTTCATTGTATAAAATAAATAATTTATATTTTTGTTTTGATATTCAATATTTGACCATCAAACACTGAACAATATAGAACTATTTCGACATGTCCAGTGTTGTGTATTCCGATAAAATTTAAATTTAATGCATTTTTATCTTTCGTAAGTCTTTACAAAATGTTTTAGGAATAAAAATAAGATATAGCGATAATTTATGATTTTAAAATTTGTATATATGTGTGAATGCATAAAATGCCTCAAGTTCTATGCATTTAAGGGGTAATAATTATTTGATAAATACATCTTTTTTTAAAAAACATCGCAAAAATGTTATTCTGACTCCCGGCTATGTTTGCACGTGTTTGAAAGTGCTCAGGTATTAAGTTGGTCAGGTCACCTGTACTGTGTAATACGATTAAAACAAGTGCCGATTTTCAGTTACACAAATAGAAGAAACTGCGGCTAATAGCCGCAGTTTTGTAGGTCGATGATCGTCCACCAGGCGGCGCTTTAGTAATTGGAAAGTTGTCAGTTAGACACTAATTAAGTCTTGTTAATCACTGACATGAAAGTAAATATGACAAACAACTGATTAGAAGCCATACTGATCTAGGCATTTATAGTAAAATACAATAAACATATTTTTAACTGTTTATACAACAATATTTATGAATTTAATTTATATTACAAACATTAATTACATTTCTTTATTATTTGTATCAAGAATTGCTCTATTAAAACTTCTCAAAATGAAAAAAACAAAAAGGGATCAGAGGAAACAGCAATTTGCAAAATGTGCACATTTGAAAACAAGAGAGAAATAGTGTCTATTCTAGAATAAAAAATACCAAGGCTTAATAATATTTTGTGTAAAGAATTATCTGAGCATTTTTGAGTACTCATAAGAAGAGAGGAGGTACCAGTCTTTCATTCACTCTCTTTTAGCATGTATATGTAATTGGAAAAGTAATTGAAATTACACACCTTTTTTGGTAATTAATTAAATTACAATTACATATAATTTAAATTTTCTCAATTACACATTACTTCCAAAAATATCAAAATTTGTAATTAATTACAATCAATTACAATTACACATTACAATTACCCCATCCCTGCATTTGACCCTATGCGAAAGCATTCAAAGATCTCCTCTGAAACTGCTTTGTCAATTGGAACCGAACTTGGTCACATAGTCCTTAGATAACATGGTTTTAACATTGGATCCACTGGGTAAGCATTCAAGACCTCCTCTGAAACTGCTAGGCCTATTTGAAACAAACTTCATTACAATAGTTCTTTGGTGGTAACCCTTAAAAATTGTGTGCAACAGGTCTGCACCTCATCCAATACAAATACAACTTCTTTATTTCCTAATCAAAGGGGCCCATATGGGCATAACAATTACAACAATAAAAACAGTTAAACATTGTTATGTATTAAAGAAAAAAGGAAAAGGAAAAAGGTTAATACGTGTTTAGAGGAGGACCAGCTGGACACCTGGCAAAAATAATATTTGTAATTAAAATATATCATATACATGTCTTTCTTACATGGAATATACATTCTAAAACATGGAATATACATTCTAAAAAAAACTACACAACATCCAATATGTCTGTCAGCGGGGAACATATAGTTTTAACATTGGACCTATGAGAAAGCACAAAGATGTTCTCCTCAAGGGGCCTTAGACCCAAATTGAAACAAACTTGGTGAGAATAGTGTTTGAGTGGTCCCCTTTTTAAAATGTTGCTGGAAGGCCTGCATTTCATCCAAAATGGCCGCCAGCAGGGAACTTAGTTTAACGTTGGACCTTATGGGGAAACATATTCAAAAATCTTCTCCTCTGAAAGTACTTGGCCGATTGGATCAAAATTTTATTACAATAGTCCTTGGATGGGCCCTTTGAAAATGTGTCCTGCATGTCCCTGTTGCATCCAAGATGGCTGCCATGGAGGAAAACAGTTTTACATCAGACTCTATTGGAAAGCATTCAAAGATATGAAATAGCAAAGCCAATTTGATCCAAACTTGGTTACAATAGTCCGTTGTTGTTACCCTTTAGAAAATAGCTGCCAGTTTGGAATATAGTTTAACTTTTGATCATATAACATCAAATCGGTGTCAACTTCAAAATGAGACCCTCAAACATTTGGATTAATTTGACTGTGTATATGTCAGCCATGGCCCAGGTGAGCGATACAGGCTCTTGAGCGGGGCCTCTCATTTTAGCGGTTCACTGTTCAAAACAGCCCATATATGAATTTGTAGCGCTCTTATAATTGTAAGTCATATTCTATAAAAATTATACCATAAAACCGGTTTTAAAATGCAAAAAATACTTAAGTTGCATAAAAAACAGTAAGTCTCGTCATGTGACTCGCGAGAATCCACGATAAACCGGCAATTCGAAAATGTTTCCCGCCGAAACATGACATCTGAGGATTATGACGTTCAAGTTTTTGTTTGAAACGTCATAGATCTTTATTTGAAATGTAACTTCCGGGTACAGTTTTTGGTCCCGGAAGTACCAAAATTGTACGAGACTTACAGGCCCTATTTCTTTTGAAATGTCTGTA
>MJUU01047884.1:120971-139410 GCA_002080025.1 Modiolus philippinarum | reverse complement strand
AAAAAAAAATTGCTTGTCTTTCGAGTTTTAGGGAATTTTCCAAAATTGTAATCACATTTTTTAATTCTTTGTTCTCAGAACTTTGATTGTTAGCAAGAATTTCAAAAATCGTCAGTCTTTGACAATTTCAGGAAATTTACCAAAGTTTGAACCTGAATAAATTTTGAAATCTTATTGTGCATCTATAGACTATATGCAACAACTCTATATCAAAATTAAACTCCTTTTATTATTGTAACTTTGTTTGAACGTTGTTGATATATGGAAAATTGATCCGGAATAATTTAATTCTGGTATGGTTTTGGTTACTAATAAAGATGTAACCACTCACCAATTATCATCTGTCTATGGCATGTAGGTACTGAGATTAAACAATAAATTTATATCGAAAAATCCGAAACCAATTAAAGGCAAAATTCGGAAAAATTGGATTTTAGTTCTATTATTGCTATGGATGCAATGTTTTGACCATAAATTACCCTCTGGCCATTTTTCAAGCAGTTCAATGTAGATTGAAAACACTTCAAGTGTTCAAGGGTTAACCTGATTGGTGACAATTTGGATTGCTGTGTCTCGCTTTCACAACTATGCATCGCTGGGGAGACAATGATGAGTTGTATTGAAAATGAAATGTTTGGTCCTTCTGACAACGCCAATTTTGACTTGCTCTAGTTTGTGCATACATATCAATGATATGCATGTGATATCGATTGGGATTTTGCGCTATTTCAACAAAACTTGAAAAGCACATCCCATGACCTACATTTTACACTGAAATTGTGATAGTGGTTGATTTCGAGAACAACCATAAAATATACTGACCATCAAAAGAAACCCACCACGACCGTGTAGTTGTAAAAAAATTCAAATGCAAATTCTCCCCAAATATTTGTTGAAATTTTTACGCATAGTTTCTGTAATAAAAAGGACAATACTCCGAAAAAATGAAACATATTTGAATTTCATTTTTCATAACAAAAACATTTTTTCAGATCTTTTCACAATAAAAAAAATATACAAAATTGATGATAAACAATGAAAAGTGAACTTTTTTTGCTCATAGCTGAAATAATTGCTTTGGTAGCAGTTGACAATACAAATTGTGAACTCCATTTTAAGGGGAACAAGTCTGAATTTTGTTTTCGTTAATGCTCAATAAAAATGTTTTTGTTGCGTTAAATGAAGATTTCTTTTGACAAACCGGACTTCCTTGTCTTTGACCTTTGAAAACGCGAAATCGATTTTAATAAAATACTAGGGTAGTTTAACAGCGTGTCACAATTGTTGCTGAGATTATTAATAGATTGACAAAACAATCAAGAGATATCTGTGTCTGGATTGCAAACACAAAAGCCTCTCCAAAACGAACTCCCACATAGAATTCCTAACCTGAATTTGGGATCGGCACATCCTATACAAACTTTCAAATTTTTGCACTTCCAGTTTTGTTTTTCTCATATGAATACTTTTTTGGATTGGTAATTTTTTCACGATGGTCAGTATTCAACAAGGGTATTCAAATTGAAATAAATAAACCCTGAAATCTGTCAATTAGCCCGTTGAAAATTGAGCTGATCAAAATTGTATGGCTTTGGAATCAATTTTCAAATGACTAAAAGGTCAATTTTCAACGGGGTAAACATTCAACCTTACACCGGCACTAGCAAGTTCCACTTTTTGCGGACACCTAAATCTGCACTTTGGCTGAAGTTCCTACTAAACATACGAATAAATACGATTACAGCCGGACTACTTACTACGGGACTACTATCTTGAACTAAACAAGAGGCCCTCAAGAGCCTGTATCGCTCACCTGGACCATGGCAAGAAGTCTGAAGTAGATCATAGCCAATACATAAAGTCATTTAAACTTCTATGTAAAAGGGTCTCATTTTCAAACTATGTAAGCAAACATTCATGTTAAATAATCCAACTTTAATCAACTATTTTCCCTATAACCTGCCGTCTTGGATAAAGGATGCATTTACAGGACACAATTTTAAAGAAAATTAAGTGTAAGGGACCGACCATTTAACTTGGTTTTTTTTTCAAAAAAATATTTTGGAGCTGATTTTATGTGAAAAAATATTTTGGCTGCCAATATGATGAAAAAAAAATTTCTGAAAGAGGCTTTATGCCCCCAAAAATAATGTTAATTTTGAAAAAAAAAATTGTTGATACACGTGAAAAAAATAGATAAATTTTCTGCCCAGAAAAAAAAAACATAACCCCCCCTTCAGGTTAAATGGTCGGTCCCTTATACAAAAGTCTATTTCCAACTGGCCAAATGGTTTTACAGAAGATTTTTTAATGTACTTCAAAATTAAACTATGTTTCCCATTGGTAGTCAGTTTGCATAAGGGGCAGACTTTTAAGGACATCTGTTTTTAAGGGGACCAACAAAACACATTGTGATTAAGTTTTATTCGGAGTAACCCAGTTGTTTCAGATGAAAAATTCTTTGTATGCTCTTTCAATAGGGTCGAGTAATAAATTAAGTTCCTCGAAGATGGCCATGTTGGATGACAGATAGGCACCAAAGTAACAATACTTAGTCGGCACCTTTATAAATAGAGACCCTGTGGGAAATGCATTTAAATTTCTCCTTTGAACCTAGTGAGCCAATTGGAACCAAACTTGGTTACAGTGTCCTTCAAAGTCTGTGATTTTTATGTTTGTACCTCTTCCAAAATTGAAACTAAGATCTGGTGAACTGATTCATAGTATGAATGGGCGATCTTTTGGTGTCACCAGGTGAGCGATACAGGCTCGTGTGAGCCTCTAGTTGAAAATGCAAAAAAATAATTTTATGTGACCTTTAGTGAAAAAAGTTTGTTCGAGGTTTTCATGGAAATAAATTTTCTAGGCAAAATCACCCAGGCCTCTCCCCATTGAAAATCAAACGGTCGTCCCCTTATACATTGTTCCTTGTTCCTTTTGATTATTTCCATTTGTAAATTTTTCTGTCTTTATGCATTAAGCATAGTCGCTTGTTTCCTCATCTTTTTTAATTGACATGTTATTTCGTGTTTTAGTTTATAATTCATTTGTTATTTGTTAATAAAATAAGTTGACCAACATGGTATGGTAAAACTTGGTTTGTTGTTTTAAAGTGCTTTGCTATTCCTCTGCCTTTATAAAATTATGTGCATGATTTACTGTTCATGTAATGTAGCTGCCGGTGTAGATGTGTACAAATAGACTGGAAAGGGATGGCAAAGTTCAATAACATATATATTTTGTTAAAACGTTTTTCTATGAAAAACAAAATTAAACCAAGAATAAAAAAAATTTCTTGCCGAATAACCATAAAATATGAATTGCTATTTTAGATAACTAGATATTAGATAAATTAAAACAAATATAGATAACAAAATACCGAAGTAACAGTGAATTTAGTTATACTGATTTTAGGTATACTGATAAACTGATTTGGTCGGAGTTAGAATGCAGCACCTTAAACTGTGTAAATTTTGCATACTCGAGATGTTCCAGTATAATTAAATAAAGAGCTACGCCGAGCGCAGCATGATACGACCGCAGCATGCCGACCACTGAAATTTCAACAAAAGTAGTTTAAAGTGAATGTGGACACAGTAAAGAGCTTGACACAATAATTAGATGGACACAAAAAGAAGCTAGACACAGTTATTAGCTTGAAACAAAATAGGGAATAAATAAACCCTTTTGATTACTTCCTGATAAAAAACCGTAAGAGCTATGCAAAATATGTACTATCAACTAAAACTTAACATCCATAGAAATTCAAAGAAAAAAAAACCATCGAAATCTCATGAAAAATAAAAACAAAGATATGGCATATTTAGAAAAATTGCAATTTTTGCCCCTTTGACCGCTTGTAGCTCGGAAACGGTAAAAGCTACACAAAATCTGTTGTCATACTACTGAAAGCTTATATCAAGAGGAATCCAAAGAAAAAAATCCCATCGAAATCCGATGAAAAATTAAGATCTTACATATTCAGAAAAATTGCATTTTTGGCCCCTTTGACCCCTTGTAGCTCGGAAACGGTAAGACCTACACAAACTCCGTTGACATACTACTGAAAGCTTAGATCAAGAGGAATCCAAAGAAAAAAATCCCATCGAAATCCCATGAAAAATAAAGATTTTACATATTTAGAAAAATTGCATTTTTGGCCCCTTTGACCCCTTGTAGCTCGGAAACGGTAAGACCTACACAAAATCCGTTTGCATACGACTGAAAGCTTAGATCAAGAGGAATCCAAAGAAAAAAATCCCATCGAAATTCGATGAAAAATAAAGATTTGACATATTTAGAAAAATTGCAATTTTGGCCCCTTTGACCCCTTGTAGCTCGGAAACGGTAAGAGCTACGTCAAATCCGTTGCATACTACTGAAAGCTTAGATCAAGAGGAATCCAAAGAAAAAAATCCCAACGAAATCCGATGAATAATAAAAATTCTACATAATCTGCAAATTCGCAATTTTGGTCCCGTTCGGCCCCTCATAGCTGGGAAAGGAAACAAGTTATCAAAAATCTAATAACTGAGCGCCATATTAATTTTTCACGAGGAATCCATTGAAAAAAACTGCATCAAAATCGGACTAAAAAATAAAAAAAATATTTTTTTTGAGATTTGCCCCTGTTGGGACCCATTTATCTCGTAAGCGGTACATGCTACGTGAAATCCGTTGGCATACTTCAGATTGGAAATTTTCTCAGGAGCACACTGAAACAAACCCCATCAAAATGCAACAATTAATAAAGTTTCTACAGTCAAAAATGTGAAAATACCCAATTTTACCCCTTTTTGGCCCCTTTTTCTAAAACGGGCGGGGCCACCAACTCAAAATTAAAACCTCTGTTTACGCGTGTGCGAAGATACATCATACTAAAATTTCATAATGATCCGTCCACTAGAAGCAAAGTTACGCTGTCCACAGACGCCGACGATGCCGACGCCGACGCCGACGACGACGCCGCCAGCGCCATACCAATATACGACCGCAAAATTTTTGCGGTCGTATAACAATCTCTGTTATATTTATGTCGGTATATATTCGGTGTTTCCAGCCTTGTCCAAGTTGTATTGCCGATATAACTATACTGAAAACATCAATTAATAAGCCCTAACAAAGAACACTCATGTAAGTGCTTGTAGCTTACCTTTTTGCTGAAGATTTTCTCAATCTTTTTAAAAGTAAGGAAATAGTCCAGAAAATCTCTCAGAATATTGCAATAAATGGCGCTTGCTTGCAAATATAGAAAAGAAGATACTTAAAGAAAAAGCAAATTTTGTTGGCAACCTTAGGTTTTTGGAAATACTATATACATGCCACACATCAGCATCTAATCAGGTTTTAATATCGAAAATCTCATTATTCTACTAAAATGTGATAGGTAATTTCAATCGAAATTTTTTTTAAAGTTATTGACGTCTGTCATATGCACTTGAAACAACAGAATATTTAATATTTCACTTTGTAGAGGACTTTCATTGCAATCGACCTTTTTTTATCTTTTCTATTGAGATTTCATATTCTTAGACTTGAATGGGCTATTTGTCTGTCTTAATAAATGTTTAGATAAAACAATCCTCGCCCTTTTAGTCACTACATTTTTGGGTTATGTTTGCATTGTCTCGTGATACATAACATATCCTAAATAAAACCATGGGTCATTAGCTATCACCTTCTGTGTTCCGGGTATATAAAGTTGAACTTCCACTTTGATCGGATTTTTCTTCCTTTCAGCAGCAGTATACATAGCATAAAGAATATGTTGTTCGACATTCATTAACCCTTTTGAGAGGTAATAAAGAACTCTTTTCTTGTACTGTGCTTCAAATTTCATTATGACATCTGGTCTTCCCAAAAACAAACCACCACCTATCCAATTTTGGTTTCCTAAAATAATTGATCTTGCTGAATTGTCCTTGAGATCGGAATTATAAACACGTGTAACACCAACCATGGAATTGTTAAAATCTGCCGGAACTTCTAAATAGAATTCTTTTCTCCGATTTGAAAGTTCTCGAAAATATCCAATATCTACCCAGCAATAATAATCGGATGGGAAATGCTCAGATTTGATTGCTTTCACAACTAAAGGTAATTTAGAATGCGTCATACTAGTATATTCCGGTATATACGTATTTGGATAATGCTTTGGGTAACCTGGTTTGGAATATATTTTTGTAATTGTTTTTAATATTTGGAATGACCATAGTTCATTTCTCGAGAAAACTATAACTTTAGTTGTAGATTTTGAATTTTCTCTAAGTTTTTTAAAATAAGGCACAAATTTATTTGAATCTGTATAAATTATCAATGGGTTTTTCAGATATCTATATACCTCCATCCATTTTTTATACGAGTCTGGTGTTCTAACATTCGACGGAGAACCTTTTGGGAACTTCCCAAGGTCGAAAAACGCCGTTACAACGGTCAAACTTCGATTTGTGTGTTTCCAGTTGTCATATTTACTTTTGTCATGATAAAGACTGCGCTCAGACTGATTGTATTGTTTGTGTGCAGGAATTAATCTCCTTTCGTTCCCTCGGCTGGGAATTGAAGCTTGTTTAGCAGGAATGGACTCCTTTTTATTCTCTGAGTTTGTACTTGTGACTTGTTTATGTGCAGGAATAGACTCCTTTTCATTGTGTGAACCGGGAATTGTAACTTGTCTGCTAACCATATTTATAGCGAAAGTGAAAAAAATAGTAGCGAATATGACAACGGGAATACGGACAACGTTCGTCTTCATTGTCAGTTTCTATAGCCATTCTGAAATGTATGAAATGATAAAATTAATTGGATCTTACGTTTATATCTCATGTTGACAGACATAAATATAATATAAAGGCATGGGGGGAAATGAGTTTCAAATGTGTTTTAACCGTTTATATCATGTTTATGTCTATGTTCTGTTATTGTTTTCTATTTGTCTGTGTAAAAAGTGATTCACCTTTGTTTCGATGGCATGGATCGTTTTTATACCCCACTTTTGAAAAGTACGGGGGTACATAGTGTTCGTTATGTCCGTCCGTTCGTTCGTCGGACCTTTGTGCCTGCAACGACTACTAACCCAATGAATGGAATTTATGAAATTTTCAGAGAATCTTTATCACATGATGCCTACTTATGATTTTGACGTGACCATTTTTTGGTGTTTCCCATAGCCATACATTGACTTCGCCATGCATCGTTATTAAGGGATACCGGCATGGTATCCACTACTCCTCCTCTACCAATGAATGAAATTTGATGGATCAGATCAAAGTATTTTAAAATAAGATGTGCACTAAGGCATCATGTAATAAAGATTCTCTGAAAGTTTCACCAAATTTCATTCATTCTTCTAGCAGGAGATGCTGATGGCATAATAGTAACCACTAATGACAATGGATGGCTATGTCCATGTATGGCTATGGGAAACCCTAAAAAATGAACAGATCAAAATCTAAACTAAGAGGTGCATAGTGGCATCATGTGATTAAAATTGTTTGTAAGTTTCATCAAAATCCATTTATTGTTCGAGGAGGAGATGCAAATGGCATACCAATAACTCTTCAACGACAATGTTGATCAAGTCCATATATTGCAATGGGGAACCCCAAAAATTGATCAGATCAAAATCTAAAATAGAAGGAGCATAAGGGCATTATGTCATACAGATTCTATGAAAGTTTCATAAAATCCAATTCATTTTTCTTGGAGAAAATACTGATGGCATACCAGTTAACCCATACCAGTTAACCCACAAAATAATAATGCATGGCCAATAATCAATGAAAGTATATGGAGTAAATGCACATGAGACCAAGAATCTACAAATACATGCATGGTAAAAAAGCAATGGAACAGTGTTTTTATTGTTGTTTCTATATCGTGAAGTCACCATGAGGCCTTCAACAATGAGCTTTTTTCATACCTCTCAGTAAGTCCCTAGCACCGGTTTGAGTGGAAGTAATTGCTAGATGTCGAGCAACGACAACGGATTCATTGCTAGATGTCGAACAACGACAACGAATGCATTGCTAGATGTCGAACAACGACCACGAATTCATTGCTAGATGTCGAGCAACAACCAGTTCTTTGTATGGCTATTGGAAACTCCAAATATTGGTCGGATCAAAATGTAAAGTAGGAGGCATGGCATCACGTTATAAAGATTCTCTGAAAATTTCATCAAATTTATTCATTAGTCTAGGAGGAGTTTCAGACTGCATACCAGTGCCCTAAAACAATTTATGGGCAAGTCCATGTATGGCTACGGGAAACCCCGATGGTCATATCAAAATTGCACTTTGGCAAAATGTGATAAAGATTATCTGATGAAAGTTTCATCAAAATCCATTAATTGGACTAGGAGGAGTTGTGGATGACATACCAGTACCCCTTCCAATGCCAATGCCTCGCTATGGGAAACCAAAAATTGTTAAAGTCATAATAAAAAGTTTGGGTTATCATATGGCATCTTCTGATAAAGATCTTTGAAAGTGTCAGGGAATTCCATTCACCGGTTTTGGAGGACATACGGATGGCATACCTGTAACCCCTAATCACGATATATGTCTTAGCCCTTGTATGGATATGGCAAACCCAAACAATTGTTCAGATCAAAATCAAACATAGAAAGCAGCCACAGCCTTGTAAGCTCACCTCGTTGTGCAGCATTGTCACATGTTAAACATGTCAGTCAACAGGGATGGACTTTAATCATTCTTTTTAACAGATTCATTCATGCATAAAATGTAGGTTAAAGATTATCATCCAAAAATGTATCACACATACCAATATGGTTGATGTGGGACATGTCAGTAAGCAGAAATAGACCTTGACCATTTTAATTAAATAACTAAATACTGAACTTACTGTGAATTTAATTTCTGCAAATGCGCATTTCGACAACTTATGTCTCTTCAGTGCAGATAAAATCTAAAAATTAACCAAGTCGCTCATGCGTAAATTGTAGGTCACAGTCAGAGTTCGAAGCATTGGTTGTTGTTGTTGTCCTAAAATACATCAATACAAACCAATATGGTTGATGTGAAACTTGTCAGTAAGCAGAAATAGACCTTAACCATTTTAATTAACCAAGTCGTTCATGCATAAAATGTAGGTCACAGACATCATCCGAAGCATGCATTGTTGTTTTCATCCCAAAATGCATCATGCATACCTATATGGTTGATGTCGGACATGTCAGTAACCGGGAATGGATTTTAACCATTATACCTAACCAAGTCGCTCATGCGTAAAATGTAGGTGACAGACATCATCCGAAGCATGCATTGTTGTTGTCAACCCAAAATGCATCATACATACCAATATGGTTGATGTGGAACATGTCAGTAACCGGGAATGGACTTTAACAATTCTACCTAACCAAGTCGCTCATGCGTAAAATGTAGGTCACAGACAGGATCCATAGTATGCATTGTTGTTGTCATCCCAAAATGCACCATACATACCAATACGGTTGATGTGGGACATGTCAGTAACCGGGAATGGACTTGAAACTATTCTTCCGAACCGGACGCCGACGCTGGGGGTATCACATAAGCTCCCACCCCTCACTCCGTGAGGTGAGCTAAAAATAGTAGTTGTACTGTGTCATCATATGATATAGGTTCCCTGAGAGTTTCATCACATCATCACATTTCATTTAGTAGTGACGTGAAGCGTAATTTCAGATATAAAGGACGGGCGAAGGGATGGACAGACGGACGGGCACATAACTCTGGGAAATCCTTAGCTGGTAATGACAAAATCTAAAATCGGAGATGCACTATAGCATCATGTGATAGAGATTCTCTAATGAAACTTCAAAGTTTCATAAAATACCATTTATTGGTTCAGGAGGAGCTGTGGATGGCATACCAGAATCCCCGCCAACGACAATGCCTGGCTTTGGGAAACCCAAACATTGTTACGACCAAAATCAGAAATAGGAGGTGCACAATGATATCTTGTAATAAATATTCTCTGAAAGATTCAGAGAATTCCATTCTTTGTTTGGGAGGAGTTGAAAATGTAATACCAGTACCCCCCAGTTCCAATATATGACCAAGTCCATGTATGAGTTATGGGAAACCCCCAAAATTGTTCAGATTAAAATTAAAAATAGTAGGCATGTGGTAATGGTTCCCTGAATTTTTGCATTTTTAATCACATTTCATTCCGTACTTACAGAATTGAAGAGAGTTATTAAGGTCGGACGAACGGACAAATGGACAGATGGACACAATGAACACTTTATACCCCGCTTTTTTAAATAAGTTTTTTTTAATAAGTCTACGATATATTGGCAACAAAAATGACGGTAAAAAATTGACATGAGAATACGAAAAATTAATTTACTTGCAGAGAAAATAACGCATATAAACTTTTATATCAAAAATCAAAACTGGTTTCAAAGACGGAGAGAATATCTGTGGATCCAGTTTAAGGGGAGTATAAGGTTCCTGAAAGAAGATAGAGGCGGTTTTTGTAATTTTTATCAAGTTTTGATCAAATTCTGAACGGTATTTCTAAATTTTGACAAGAAGGATACACATACATTGATTTGTTTGGCAATAAATCATTGATTTTCATATTATTTGTACTTATTTTCACTGATAGAAATGTCATGCAATGCACTGAACAACACATGCTCATCTAATGATCAATCTGTTTTGTTGGTTTCGCATCATCTCTGCGGTATCTTCCGCATTTTTTTGTTTAATTTTATTTTTTCTCATGCCACATTATTTACTCAAGTTGATATTTAAAATCATAATTTTATGAATCATCTCTAAAACTTTGCTTTGGCTACCCTAAACTGCCCAAGTGTACTGACCGAGGTTTCGAAGACTTGATCGAGTTTCAATGATCTTCCGTCATCTTCAATATTGGACACTTTACGAATTTTGTTTGCTATAAGATAAACCTCTTCAAAAGCAGTCAAACTAACATTTAAGGAGTAACACGCCTTTCTAAAACACTCAAATATACAAACTGTATATGAAGCAATTTAAACAAAATCTTGAAATCATTTTAAATCTGGTAGACACAGAGACCTTGGTGTTGACATTACGATAAATCCTGATTACTTCGAACCAAATGAAGCATCGATTGACCGATTTGCAACATGACTAGTGCTTTTGAACAACGTTGCTTACTTCCGATCATAATACCTGCGTTGTCTATTAAAATATAATTTTAGATATTAAAAAAAAATATATATATATATATATTTCTTTTTAAATAATGCTGCAAGTCTGTACTTAAATATCATTATGTCGCCCCAGACGTAGTCGGGGCGACATATTGTTATTGGTCTGTTTCTTCTTCTTCTTCTTCTTCTTCTTCTTCTTCTTCTTCTTCTTATTATTATTATTATTATTATTATTATGTCGCCCCAGACGAAGTCGGGGAGACATATTGTTATTTTTACGTTTCTTTGTTATTATTATTATTATAGTTTCTTCTCTATTATTTTACTTCCCAGAATTTTGTCCACGCCAGTTCTCAGAGATGCCTGAACAGAATCACTTGATACTTGGCACACAGCTGGAACACCATGTGAAGTTANTTTTCAAAATGGCCGCCATTTCCAAGATGGCCGCCATTTTACGTTAAAAAACCAAGGATTCAATATCTCTGGAACTGCTTTGCAGAATTTCTTCATATTTTGCAAAGATGTGCAATAAAATGAGACGAAGGAATTAATGCAAAAATTTTTTTCAAAATGGCCACCATTTCCAAGATGGCCGCCCAAAATACGTCAAAATTTCAACATTGTCCGATTTCAACGAAAATTGATTTCTAGGTAGATATTGATGCTGCGAACATCATGAAAGAATCGAATTGGCTGTCAGGGGCGACATCAGCTATTGCTTGCAATTGCAAATCTAGTTATTATTATTCTTTGTTATCATTATTATTATTGTTGTTCTTCCACACATTTTTGTCCGGACTATTTTGAGAAAACGGTTTGATGTAAGGAAATGAAACTTGGCAGGAAGTTAGATCACCATAACGAGAAGTGCATGTTACCGAAAACATTTTCAAATTGGCCGCCATTTCCAAGATGGCCGCCAAAATACGTCAAATTTTCAACGTTGTCCGATTTCAACGAAAATTGATTTCTAGGTAGATTTTGACGCTGCGAACAAGATGGGAGCATTGAATTGGCTGCCAGGGGCGACATCAGCTATTGCTTGCAATTGCAAATCTAGTTCTTATTGAAGTGGTTGTGTATAGAAATGAGGCGTTGTCACAGTAAAATAGGAAGTGGGTAAAAGTAGGGTGGACGAGGAGAGATGACAGTCTTATGAAATTAGAAATTATAGTTTGTTTATTGAATGAAAATATTATTCTCTGTATGATTAACATTGTATCTGTTATGATAGATTATAGTGTAGAAATAATTAGCAATTTTACACGATTTAAGTGACTTACCAAGAAAGTAATAGATTTACAGTTTATATTGATATGAGGGATATTTACATAAATAGCTTAATCATCGAGATATATTTAAACAAAAACTAGCTAATTATAAGAACGTTCTTCATACATGACCATACATACTCATCCTTTTAATTTTTAAGGAGTATACATACTACAGAGAATGTGAATCAAACGGAAATACCACTTTATAACACTGAATAATTTCCGACAATTAATAATATTTTCCGATGTAATTTAAAATAGGGACAGAATTTTCTTTTAAGATATTTTAATGACTTTGCAGGTCTTGTTCCAAAAATGAAATAAAAATAATATGTGACCGATCATCTTTTCCTGTTTTGATGCTGTGAAAATCATGCCAACTTTTTTTTCAGCAACATTTACAAGAACGTGCTTAATTGTTTAGCTTTCATATAAAATAAAGTTATTTGATTTGATTTGAAAAATAAATATTAGATAGATTTATTATATAAATTTAAGAATGATACACTCCAGCTATCTATTGATCTGAAGAAACCTGAGTGTCACTGCTCGATCATAGACATATAAATACAGAAATTGGAAACTCCTAGAATACACGTATTACTTTAAAAAAAACTGTCTAATCTACTTGATCGTGTTTGTCGTGTTCTTCATCGAGACTATTTTCATAAAAAAAAAACATGGATTTGTATCTAAGGTCTGTAATACATTATAAAATATGATTTAAGTGACTTGTTCAACAACTCTCTTGCCATCGAAGATGGTCTGGGAAACAATAGTGAACAACTTGAAAGAAACAAAGGCTTTACAGGCGTTCACAATTCGACCCCCCCCCTTTTTCCGGTACGGCATGGACATTAGGAGACAACCATTTGATTTTCGGGGGGGGGGGGGCTTAATGTCAATGCAGCAGCAAAACAAAGATAATGTATTCCAAGCAAGGTGTCTGAGAAGACTGTGAAGAATCTAACACCATATCAAATGACTAATACCGGAGTTACTGTGAATTTAAACATAGAATTATATAGAAAAGTTAACACCACAATAAAGAAACGGTGGTTATGGATAGGGCACATTTGTAGAATGCATCCAAACTGTCTCAAGAGCAGTCCTAAGATGTACACAAACTGGTAGAAGAAAGAGAGGAAGACCAAAGGAAATGTGGAGAAAGGGAGATGGACGAAAAGGCTTAAACATGGGACAAACGCTACACTGGTCCTAAGACAGATAGGCATGGCTGTCTCTGGTGATGATCTTATGTGCTACCGCGCACCAAGATTTAATGTAGTAGAAAGTACTTAGCCCTGTAGGAATTACCGGTACATGAAATTCTTGAATTTTCAGTAATTTCATGAAATTTTTTATTACACAAATTTACTGTACATAACATACGTATTCGTAGGCAACTTAGGAGAACATGAATACATGCTTGGCAAATGTCTTCCTTCAGATAAATTTAAGTGACAGAAAAAGTTTTTTTGCAAAGATAATTTTATTACTTACTCTTATTAGTTAAACATCACACCGATTCAAACACAAATAAGCAATGAAGGGATATGGTGTAAATGCAAACTAAGTCTCTACAAATACATTGGAAACCAAGCAATGGAACAACGCTTTTAATGTTGTTCTTTATCTTGAAGTCACAATTGAGGCCTTCAACAATGAGCTATGCTTATACCTCATAGTAAGTTCCAGCCGGCCCCTAGCACCGGTTTGAGCGGAATTCATTGCTAGATGTCGAGCAACAATATTCAATTTTTTTTCTCAAACGCTTTCATCCGTTGCCCGACAGAAAGACCAATAGAAGACAAACACAACATTTAAGCGATAAAGCCTCCAAGGGAAGATGCCGTTGCAGAGCTGGAATTTTCAATTGACAAGATATTTGTCGAATTTGGAGGACAAGTGTTCCAGTAGAAGATAAGGTATACTTATGGATACTATAACTGTGTGCATTTTAGTCGAATTATTTCTTTATTCGTATGAAGCCAGGTCTATACAGTTTAGAACAAACTAGCCATTCCTGTAATGCTAATTATAACTCTTTCATTGAACAATCCTCAATTTTAGGAAAACTCTTCATCTTATATACTAAAATGAACTCGAAAGAAACCACTGATTCACCATCACCAGTATCATACCTGGACATGTACCTGTATATTTTTCATTTGCTTTATATGTATGTTTGTTTAAAAATGTATATTGTCACTTTATTTGTTATATGCCTTTGGCCCTTAATTGGGCGAAAATTGTGCATTTTCTTTATTAAAGTATTAAAGTATTAAAGATAATTCTTGACGTCTAAAATCAAACCTTTATTTCGACAAGAGTGATGATTTCGACTTTCCAAAAGTGAACTTTACGGTTTTTTAGCAGTGATATTCCCCCATCTCAGGTATTTTGTGGCATCTATATTTCACAGCTTGTCGGTATTGTTGTGCCTGTTGTACAATTTTATCGACAGAGCCAAATTACTACCCAGGAAATACCAAGGTTAGGATGTAAAGGGTTTACCATTTTTGCATTGTAACTGCAGAACCTTTACGGTCGTCACAAAAATTTGGCAGATCGTTACATTATTTCCATTTCGTAATGAGAATAGACGTCTTAAGTAGTCCAGAGTTTATTACCGAACTGACAAACAACGACTTTAACCTCATACCATACTTTTCAATTTCATTGTGTCGGGTGCCACACGTGGAACAGATCATGCTTACCCTCACGGAACACCTGATGATACTTTCTTCACACTGTCAGAACTGTTTATTTCAGTGTTGTCTCGTATATAGCACTTTTATTTTTAGCTTCGTCTTTGTTGGTGATGTTTATGATACAGATGTGTCCTTTCAATTGTCTGAAAACGTAAAGTTGGCACTGTTAGATGATTAGAGAAGGAGCGTTTGCTTTGGATTTAAATTTGTGTGTCAAAGGGTTAGCAATGATATTTACCAATTAGCTATCCAACGGATCTTTCATCGTGCACGTGTCTGAACTGTCTGTGTGGTGCCTCCAGTTTTTCGTGAGGTTCACATTTTTGGTTCTTTGATTTTGTGGCGTTCTTGTTCATTTTGTTTTATCTATGTCACGTTGTGTCTTTATTTGTGTTACATGGGGGTGGCGTGATCTTTTTACTCGTGATTGAAGATTTTTCGCTTTCTACCTATTTTGCATACGTTTGGACTGAAAACGATGAATATTCACTTACTGTCAAAATGATCTTAACCGTTCTTTTTATATAATTTTAATCATGTTATGTTAGATTCATCGACTTTATTTTGCATATTTCATTTGATATTACAGATTTACGAAAGTAAAACCCATCTTTGACAAGGTTTCTGAACAACATATGGGTATTGAGTGTTTTGTTTTTAGTTCGCCTCAACGAAGTTGAGGTGGACTATTAGGGTTGGAGTACCCCCGGCGTCCTCGTCCGCGTCCACGTCCGCGTCCGCATTTGGGTATACATCTTGGTAACTATGCAGGGTAGGGTCATCAAACTTTGCAGGTGCATCTTGGGCTATCTCACAGCCTCAAAGAAAATTAGGTCTCTCTGACCTATATTTTCCGCGTGAGTGGCTTTCATTTAAATTTACATCCAAGTTCATATCTCAGTAACTATACATAGTATGATCATCTAACTGTGCCTGTGCATGCATCTCTGATGGTAGGTCAGTATCCAGGCAAAATTAGGTCACTTTGACCTACATTTTCCGCTTGAGTGACTTACATTCAAGTTTATGTGCGAGTTCAGATCTCTGTCACTGTACACGGCAGGATCATCTAACCTTGCACATGCATGCATTTCTGATGGTAGGTCAGCATCCAGGCAAAATTAGGTCACTTTGACCTACATTTTTCGCTTGACTGACTTACATTCGAGTTTACATCCAAGTTGATATCTCAGTCACTGTACATGGTACGATCATCTAACCTTGCACATGCATGCATCTCTGATGGTAGGTCAGCATCCTGGCAAAATTAGGTCACTTTGACCTTTATTTTCCGCTTGACTGACTTACATTCAAGTTTACGTCAAAGTTCAGATCTCGGTCATTGTACATGGTAGGATCATCTTACGTTGTACATGCATGCATCTCTGATGGTAGGTCAGCATCCAGGCGAAATTAGGTCACTTTGACCTACATTTTCCGCTTTAGTGACTTGCATTCGATATATGTCAGGGATCAGATCTCAGGTACTGTACATGGTAGGATCATCTTGCATGTGCATGTGCATGCATCTATGATGGTAGCTCAGCATTCAGACAAAATTAGGTCACTTAAATCTACATTTTACGCATGAATGACTTATATTATTGTATACATCCGAGTTCATAGCTCAGTAACTGTACATTGTTGGTTCAGGTAACCTTACATATGCAGGCAATTTTGATAGTATGTCGGCATCCAGGCAAAATTTGGTTGCTGCGACAACGTGCCGTAACGAGGCGAACTTTGTAATCGTTGATGACCTATGTTTATGTATTGCTTTTCGTATCTGCAATTGTAAATTATGTACTAGTAACAGAATAAGTACCGGATTCGAGATATGTAACAACATATGTATTGAATTTGACTATTGCAGTAGTTATGTCTGTTTAACAATCAGTTTACATAACGTTGTGACTTTTTGTTTTAATCGGTATTTTCTTATGAAATGATATAATCGAATTTCTGATATGGGTAAAATATTAAGTTTGAGAATGTAATCATTGATTCTGAATTATTTTTCTTTATTTTATATTTGGGTTCAAGAAATTACCCTCATATCAAATCTTTAAAAATCAGGTATTTCTTGAATCCAAATATAAAATAAAGAAACATAATTCAGAATCAGTGCAAGTTTCATAACTATTGGACCTTTGGAAATTTTTGGATTTACTGTTGAAAATGAAAATTTTAATAGTTTTTTTTTCAATTTTTACTAGAGTTATGTCAGTCCTTCGGCCACAAAAAAATCAGTTTTCAATTTTGATTGTGCTGCCATCTAGCATAAGTAGTATAAGAACAGGACATCAGCGTGCTAGCATCAATATCGGGTATTTCAACTAACAACAGACTTTGTTTCAGATTATGCATGCAATGTTGTCGAACTTCGCAAATAATATAAATAACATAAAGCTAGGGGTGACAGAGCAGATTGGTACCAAGAGAAAACATTGTCAAACGATATTATATGTTATTCGGGAAACTTCACAAGGGATACGGGATTATATTCCCCGTCTGTGTTGTATATAGGGTACAGATAGGGAATATGAACCCGTATCCCCTGTTATGAACCCGTATCCCCTGTGAAGCCCGAATAACAATTATATTCTGCGTAGAAATGCTACAATTTTGCTTTAAAAGCATTTGTGATTTTGCTACCACGGGGATACTGTCTCATATGTCCTGTCAAGCTAACAAATTAAATTGCAGGATTTACATGGATATTTCACTTCATCAGAATATAGAATCATTTAGTCGTTCACATGAAATCCGATGGAAAAAATAATCATAACAAAAAATATAATAAAATTCAAATATTAGGAACTTTTACCCCGGTATCCGGATAACAAAAATACTCCATTATTTTATTCATTACACGGTTTTAAATCTTGTCTGTATATCGGCAGACACATTTATGTTATATCTTTAAAGAAAAATAAACATTTAAGACTGAAAATATAGGCTCGATCATTTATAATAACTCATTTCGAAGATTTATAGCTTTACATTTGCCCTATTCATCTTAATAATATTTGTGACTTGAGTGCTCATATGACTAGAACAAGTAAATCGATAGCTTCCCATATAAATCTAAAACTACCAAATCATATAAAACTAGAGGCTCACATAAGCCTGTATCGCTCACCTGGTGACTGGTTTTATTGATTGTCACCAATAGACCACCCATTCATACTATAAATCAGTTCAGCAGATGTTACATTTTCATTCTTGGATGAGGTACAAACTAAAAATCACAAACTTTGGAAGGGATCACCCAAAGACAATTGTAACCAAGTTTGGTTCCA